>BHFT01058869.1:0-16951 GCA_004320025.1 Laticauda laticaudata
TGTTGGTTAAGCAGTGTTCTGTTAGTTCCATGAGGTGTTTGGGTGGTTGGTATTTATTTTTGATGATTTTGAGAGTTTATTTATCGGGACTTGAGTGAATAGTGAAACCATGTCGAAACTTACAAGCAGATCTTCTTGTTCCACATGTAGATCTGGGACCTGCCAGAGCCTCCATTTCCAGCTTCCAGTGGGCCTCCAGAGCCTGGGGGAGGTTATTTTCATCCTCCCAAGACTCTGCGAGGGTGAAAACAGCCTCCTGTGGCCTCTGGAGGCTCACCAAAAGCTGGAAACAGGCCCATTTTGCGACTTCCAGTTTTTCTAGGAAGCCATTTTTCACCCTCCCAAGGATCCAGAGGCCTTCCCCGGGCCTCTGGGAGGGTGAAAACAGCTCCCTCAGCCTCTGGAGGCCCTCCAGAAGCCAAAAACAGGCCCATTTCCTGACTTCCAGAAGGCCCATTTTCCCCTCATCCAGAGCCTCTTTGCAGATCTTGTACTTATCACTATCAAAAATGGACCATGTGGAGACTCCTGGGAGGGGAGGGGTGGAAGGGGCAGGACCAGCCAGTCGGTTGAAATACCGGTTCAGTGAACCAGCTGTTACTCTAACATCAGACTCTGGAAAGACTGCAGAGAAGAGCAACAAGAATGATTAGGGAACTGGAAGCTAAAACATAGAAAGAATTGGATATATCTTCTAGTCTAATAAAAAGAAGGACTAGGAGACATGATAGCAGTGTTTCAATATTTGAGGACTCCTACAAAGATGAGGGGGTCAATCTATTTTCCAAATCACCTAAAGGCAAAATGAGAAACAATGGATGGAAACTAATCAAGGAGAGAAACAACCTAGAACTAAGATGAAATTTATTAAAAGTGAGAGAAATCAAACAATGGAGCAGCTTGTCTTCAGAAGTTGTGAAGGCTCCATCACTGGAGACAACCATTTATCTGAAATGGTATAGGGCCTCCTACTTGAGCAGGTTGTAGGACTAGAAGACCTCCAAAGTCCCTCCCTACATCCTATTCTATTTTTTTACATCTGATTCTACCTATCTACCTAACTACCTCCATACATACATACATATGTACATACATATATACATTATGTATATGTATAATACTTCTTCTTCTTCAAAGATTATTTGGCTATAGGGCTGACCAAATGATTTACTGATAGAGGATAGTGTTTAGCTTCAGAGAAAATAAAAAATAATTGAAAATCTATTTCATATGGTAGAGCTATTCAAGAGAGACAAGAAGAAAACATTGTGGAAAGACAGGCCAAATAATTGCATTTGGAGTTTGATTTGCATAGTTCTCTTAACTCAGATGTATGTGTGTGCATAAAGTAATAACAAATATGTGATACAGAGAAAAATGAATTATGGCTGTCACTGGAAGCTTGTAATGTTATTTATTAGCATTTCGTTCCACAAGAATACCAAAACATTGCTCTTCGTTATTTTTGTTGCTGTTTGGTAGTGTTTTTAGAATGTTTGTAGGAGATGTTTTAAAATGTATGATATTCATCTATCACTTTTCAGTTACAAGTTTTCCATGTGATAGTGGTTGCTACATAAAACTAGACAATGTTTGCTACATTCTGAAAAACTTTGGGCGAACAAAAATATTAAAAGCTGCTGTGCCTTAAGTCAGTTCGTCCTCCTTGTATGGTTGATGGAGACTCAACAAATCTCCAGGATTTCAAGCAATCTTCTTCAGATCTGCAGAATGGGAATGGCCTATTAAGCAAAGAGAATGAACAACTTATTTAAGCAACATACCCTAGAGTTGACTGCAGCTGCACCACAGCTGGTTTCATGGCATCCCTATCTTTTCCCTTGGATGGGAGATAGAAGACATATGCCTTATGACCAAAACTTGTCCCTCAAACTATTTCTGTTGCTTCAAGTTATAATAGTGGATGCTGTCGCAATATTCAAGTGGAACTCAATCCTTTCCATTTGCATGTAGTTTTTGGAGAGGAGGAATAACTGTCTTCATGTTGAGAAGCATGCAGGTTAGTCCTCAGTGCTTGCTTACCCAGTGGAGCTATGACCTTGAAGTTTGAAGTTTGCAATATTTTGCGGCCACATGTCCATATTTTATGACAATTTTGCCACAAAGCAGCATTTATTTCTGGTTTTCCTTAATAATTTTTCACTTAACAACTGTGACATTCACTTTACAAGTGTATCCCAAAGGTACTTTTTCAGGAGGCAACTGTATTTTTTTGCTTTTTCTTTGAACATGTTTCACTTCTCATCCAAAAAGCTTCTTCAGCTCTGACTGGATGGTGGAGAGTAGAATGATTTGTACATTGCTTGCAGACAGCTGGTCATTTGCATCCTTTTAGAGAATGGTTGAGGCCACTAGGAAGTTTATCTGTGTCCTCAGGATCATCTATGTAGTGAAAATGGATGTAGAGTCTTCTTGGTTGCAGGATGTTTTCTGCCCTGTGTCCCTTCTCTGTTGAAGACAGGCGCAGGCTCTTGGGAATGAGTCTGTGTTGTTTGCAGCTCAAACTGAAGTGCAAATGGTTCTTATCATCAGCATTTTTTCTGGAAATCTGTTCATACTCCAATACCATTTGAAGGATGTTCATCCCAAGTTGCATAGCTAAAAGTCTGTAGAGATTCTCAGTCATCCAGGTCATGGTTTTCCCAAAGGTGCTTTTTCAGGAAACAACTGGATTTTCTTGCTTTTTCTTTCAAGACATTTTGCATCTCATCCAAGAAGCTTCTTTAGTTCTATCTGGATGGTGGGGAATGGAAGGACAGAAAAAGCAAGAAAGTCCAGTTGCCTCCTGAAAAAGCTTTGGGACAACAATGATCTGGATGACTGAGAATCTCTGCAGACTTTACAAATTTATTGTTCACCAATGACAATTGAAAAAAGAGTCATAATTTGCATGACTTTGTGCAACCATCACAACTTAAAACCATGATGGGCAGGTTCCAGAGTTGGTATTCAGCAGGTTCTGACCAGTTCTAGAGAACTGGTAATGGAAATTTTGAGTAGTTTGGAGAACTGGCAAATACCACCTCTGACTGGTTCTGCCCCCATCTATTCTCTGCCTCCCGAGTCCCAGCTGATCGGCTGGGTCTTCTTTTGTCGCCCTGCACAGTAGAACTGGGCTACAAAGCAGGTTAATGGGGTGGGGAGGGAATGAGATTTTGCGGTAACCTTCCCCCAGGAGTGGGGAGGGAATGGAGATTTTACAGTATCCTTCCCCTGCCATGCCCACCAAGCCATGCCCACAGAACCAGTAGTAAAAATTTTGAATCCTACCACTGGCAGGTTCTATTATGGTCGTAAGTCAAGGACTACTTGTAACATGCATTTATTGTACCTTGGACTGGACCTACAAATTCAACCATATTGATACCAAGTTGAGAACATTTTCACAGCCATATATCAAAGGCATAAGTTATTCACCTCATATTCTTATATTGAGCCTTTATCCAGGTGGCATATATGATTATAGAATCAAAATTGTACAAGCATATAACAGAGGAAAAGTGAATAAGAGTTAAGGGCACATTCAGACAATCCATATCTGGGTAATTTTAAAAAGAAAGGGATGGTCTTATATCACGTGAGATTGTTGATTCCTGTAGCGTTCTTGAGTATTAAAAAAAAGTATTTCCAGACTCTAACTGTAGATACTATTCTACCTGTTGATTAAATCCCCTAAAAATGAATGAACAGAAGTAAACCATTTAGAAAAATTGTTTATCTTGCAAAATTAGCACTGGGTCAAAATTTCTCAATTCTCTGCTGTCCCATTTGGTTTCATTACAGAGAGAAATATTTTGATACATGGCATAGTTCCTGTTTAAATATGATCGTACTGTCAGCATATAACCACATTTTTTGTAAGAGCTCAAAATACTTTGGACTGGTACTATCCCCAGATGCATTTAGAGAAAAGAAAAATTATAACTATAAGCTAGTGGAAGATTTAGTTTTTTTTAAAAAAAAAACATTGTTTAGCCAACATTCCTTAAGTTCTCATCAAAAGGGGCCTACTCTAATTTTAGAGTTTATCTCCTGCCCCAAAGGTTTTATAGCCTATTTAAAATATACTGTCATGTATTAAAGAATCCCTTGCCAATTTTCCCTCTCAAAATGGAGCAATGATTTGGAGAGAATGATCAACTCTTCAGTTTTTGCTTAGATTCACATGCTACGAACATAATCTCTTGTTAAAATGGAGGGAAAAATGTACATGAATTGTCATGTAAGCCACAGGTCGCCATCCCCAACCTCCAGGCCACAACCTGGTACTGGGCCATGGCCCATCAGGAACCGAGCCATGCAATTCGTGGGGGGGGGGTTTGGGTGAGTGTGCAAAACTCCATTTTTTGTGCAACTATCCTAGTTTTAGGCACTTAACTGTTTTTTGCAACATGTATTTTTTTAAAATAAAAGGGACATGGTGGCTCAGTGGCTAAGAACCTGAGCTTGTTTATCAGAAAGGTCGGCAGTTCAGCAGTTCAAATCCCTAACACCACATAATGGAGTGAGCTCCCATTACTTGTCCCAGCTTCTGCCAAACTAGCAGTTCAAAAGGATGTAAAAATGCAAGTAAAAAAATAGAGACTATTTTGGTGGGATGGTAACAGTGTTCCATCACCTTCAGTGTTTAGTCATGCCGGCCACATGACCATGGAGACGTCTTCAGACAGCGCTGACTCTTCAGCTTTGTAGCAGTGATGAGCACCTCCCCCTAGAGCCATAAATGACTAGCACATATATGCGAGCGGAACCTTTACCTTTACCTTATTTATTCTAAAAAATTCACATCTGGACATTTCCCACACAATCAGAGAGGACCTCCCATCTGCTCTTGGTAATGCCTAGCATTTTCATGTTTTCTTTATATCACATTTGCTTTGATATTGCTTTACGTTCTCCAGCCACTACTTTTCTATTCTATACAATGTTGCATGTTACTTGCAATCTGGATTAACCAAGTATTATCTTTTTATGAAGCATGAGAATAGAAGTAGGAAGGCCAATCACTAGCATTAAGGCACTTTAGTCTGAAATTTGTTAAGTTAAAGGCTATAATATAACGTAGATTCTCATCCCTTCAGATTCTGGATCTAATACTCCACTTTTTAGTGTTGGAAGGAAAATCCATCTAGTTCAGTTCCAAGCTGGGGGGGGGGGAAACACTGGCTGATTGGAAANGGGGGGAAACACTGGCTGATTGGAAAGAAAGGTTTATTAAGGAAGCAGAACCACCAACCACATGTGATTCTGGGCAGCTGACAAAATGGAGTTGATAGTGGGTGGGTTTTTATACCTTCTTTAGGATTTGTATTTGAGCTTCCTGTTCCTGTGCAAAAACATGTTCTTTAATATCCTACTGGTTGTTGTCAGATTCCTATGGGGTCATAGCTGGCTCTATAGGCAAACAGGGAAATGCAAATCCTAAGTGCTTGTCTGAGGTAATTTTGTCAATCTTTGGCTTAATTGTGTTGCTTGTGTTTCTGCCTGAGCCAGTCTTTCTGAATGGATTACCAAATCTGCATTTCTAAAAGCTGGCCTCCTCAGTTTCTGCTTGGGGAGGGAAACGGGGGCTAATTTCTGCCTCCCCTTAAGAACATGTTTCTCCATTTCTCCCTTTGGGGAAATATAATATTCTGCTTCTTTTAATATTCCCTAAAATATTTCATTCTTCTAGGAGGGGAGGCTTCCCACATTAGTAACCTGATGAAACCCTTTTTTCCCTCTGAGTTTCTTTTATTTATTTTTTGCTCAGATTAAGCCAAACCTCTATTGTGGTTTGTTAACCAGTTTAAGCCAAAGTCTGTTTTGTGAATAATTATCTTAAGTTACTGGGTTCCATTAAGGGGCAAAATAACATTTAGAAGAATACCTTAGTGAGAGACCTAGTTAGTCCAATTTCTCTCAAAATACAATTATGAAAGTAAAGGAGGCAGATAAATCTTTGTAGGCATGGAAAGTCCATGAAATTTACTACATTAAGTAAGAGATTAAATGGATTAAATCTACACATTAAGTATGGGGGGTTAAATTATTCCATACTGAAAAGTCAGCTAGGTTTGCAATTGAACCTTACTTAACACCGTGTGTGTATATCTCTGTGTGTATATGCATTCCTTTGTTGACAGTGTTAAATCTTGATGATTGCCTGGACCGGACAAGTCACTGGGCTGGAAAGATTTCAATGTCAGATACATTTGCAAAACATTTGCTTTGCTTTTAAGAAGACTGACCCTATCTAACATAAACCAGCCTCTTGCATTTGTTTTTCCAGAATAAACCTATGAAAATTAAATTGCAATATCAAGTAAGGTGAATTAAGCTTTGTACTTTGCACACCAAAGCTCTTTCTCTCTTGTTTGTCCTCTGCATTAAAGCTGCTCCTTCCCGTGTATATCTTGTAAACAAAATTGTAGGCTATTGGTTGTCACAGGGCCTCTTGAGACAATGCTGTCAAGGCTTAAGTGTGGTCAGGGCACTCCTTGAATGATCATTTGGATAAGCCCTAAAACTCTCAAATGAACAAAAGTAGCTTACAGATCTCAGCTCTGAAAGTGTCAGGTGTTCTGTATAAAATAGTCTACTCCAAATCCTCGATTGTGATTGGCTAGAAAAGCCAGCATAGGGATTGGTTCCTAGAAACCAATCCAAAAAAAAGCTGCCAAAAAAGGCAGCCAAAACCAAGTAACCGTCATTGGCTACAAGCCAACAGGAAATCCATACTATAAAGGCTGCCGCGGCAAGAGCCAAACTGTTCGTTTCACTGAACTGTTGAATAAAGACTCTGTTACTATGGAAACCCGAGTCTACCTCGCGTTTTTCCAGACGAACACTGGCAGTGAAAGGTGCATTCAGTTCCCTAAAAACAGTGAGACTGTGCACGCGGCAAATTGAACCCAGGCTTGAAGCGATGGCCGGAAATAATGCACCGCCCGCACCCTTCAACCCATATGAGAAGATCTGGAATCCTAAAACGTAGGACCGTTTCCAAATGTACTCAGAAGTAACGAGACGGAAGGAGATCTCAGATCAGCGTAAGGGAGGGTGTCTTCTTAATGCATTTGCAGTACCACGATATTCAAAATGTGGCCAAGGCATTGCGAAGCCCAGAGACATAAGCAAATGAACCTGGCCCGAACTCCAGTGAAGGTTGAAGGCTCATTACGCACCGTTGGTGTCAATCTCATCAAAACGCGATGAATTCTAATGAAGGGACCAAAAAGAAGGGTGAGCCTCTCTGATTTTGTGGCAGCCCTCCAACAACGGGTGGGGAGCATCGTGAGTCCTGAACTTATTATGAAGCCATTGCGAGATCGAGTAGTATTGGGTTTAAAAGACTCTAATTTAACAAAGTAAAATGCTAAATAAAACCCAATAACCGTGCTGAAGCAATGCAGAAGCGCACAGCTGCAGAAGCTGCAAAAAGGTCAGCGGCACCATGAAACAAAATGAACGTGAACAGTGACAAACGAGCCTAACGCAGAGGAAGAAGCAATTTCCCACCACACACACTATGAAAATTTTGAGAACATTCAGAAATTCCAGAGAGGCAAGACGATGAGTTCACCACCTATACGCCAACAAAAAAAAGGCGCAAAAAACAGAAAACTGGTGGAATGCGCCGGTTTGCAAGGAAAAAACCACCTCGAGCCGATTGCAGATTCCTTGATGCCATCTGCAGAGCCTTGTAAGAAAAGGGACACATCGAGAAGGTCTGTAGGAATTCGAAAATAACAGCAAAAGCACGTGCCTAACGACGCAGTAGTACTCTCCCCACAAGCTGAATCGAACAAAGTGACAGAGAAAGTGGAGTGCAGCAAACAAGCCTGATAAAACAGAGAAAAAGGACCCCATCAAACTGATCCACTATCGGGGAAGCGCTCAACAGAAAGCCGGAAAAAAGTTTAAAATCATCGTAAAAATCGAAGGCAGCCCCTGTGAGATGGAGGTCGAGTTCAGGAGGTCTTTCCTGTCAATGGTGTCATAGGACACAATCAACAACTGGTCCCAAATATTAAACTAAAAGAAGCTCTAGAAACAAAAATTAACTAGGACTAGTCTAGGACATTTCTGAATTGCTTACAAGCAGCATGTCAAAGTCCTGCTCTGACAATAGTCGACTTGAGACCGACCCAGACCTTCCTGGGCATCGAATGTTCACACGCACTTGGGCCGATCGAATGACTCAGAGTAGACCGAGTGGCCGGCAACCGGACTGGAAGAAAACCTGATCCCGATTTCCAGGAGCGTTTGCATGGCTCACCTAGAGTATTGGGGGACCCCCTTCCTTTAGCTTAGACCCCCAGTGGCCCAAGAAGATGTTAAGGCCAGACAGAGTTCCCTTTGCCATAAAAGCAAAAAATAGAGAACATTGACATAAATTAATTGACCCAGGCTTTTGACCTGTGACCATGCTTAAATGGGAACGCCAATAGTACACTGGTTAAACCTGACGGGTCGGTACGCATCTGCGCGAGACTTACAAGGCTACCTGAACCATCCTGCAAACAAAGCCGCATACCCAGTACCAGTCGTACAACCATTTGCTTACACTCACTGGGGGAGGAAAAATTTTTGCTAAACTAGATTTAGCACAAGCTACCAACAGCTTCCAGTAGACCCATTAACGGCCGAGCACAGACAATACGTGACTCACAAAGGCATTCAAGGCTGTAACAGACTTCATATTTGGAGTAAGTGTGCCCCCAGGCGTTTCCAAAGCCTCATGAACGCCTATTAAATGATAAAAAGGTCGTACCATAGTTATTGATATGTCCTTGAATTATCGGCTAAAGAAACGATCACTAGAAAAAAGGCTAAGAGAAACTGTACAACGAAGTTTAGACGAATCCAGTCTGAAAGTGAAAAAGAAAAAATGCTGCTTAATGACTGATCGCACTCGAAAATTTTTCTGGCTACAATTGGAGAGTATACAACCCCTAAACTGAAAAAAAGTCAAAGCCATTAAAGACGCACACAGCAAAAAACAAACGAATTGCAGGCATTTTGGTCAAAAATTTCTATACTATTTCCTCCCCCACAACAGCCAATAGACCGTTAACCGTTCAAACCATGACACGTTTGCTGGATAAGAAAACTAAAAAATTTACTTGGGGTGAGAGTAAAAAGATTCCAGAAAATAAAAATGATTACATCAAACACCGTCTTATCCAGTTTAGACACCACTTCCATTACTGTAACCTGCGACCACCCTCACCGTTTGGATCGGTTTGCCACCTGAGCCACCAATTGCCAGTGGAAGAAGGGCACCGTTGATTACTCAAAACTGTCCTAAAACAGAACGTAACTATTGTCAACTAGACAGAGAAGCCCTGGCAATCGGCACCGGAGTGAAACGTTTTCCGAATCACCCTTTATGGAAGAACATTTTTATTGTACATGACCATAACTGTTGCTAGGAATTCTGGCGGGAAACAAGCCTTACACCGAACTTTATCCTCCGCGATGACTAAGCATGGTCAGAATTCCTTGCAGCATCTTTTACACATTGACCATCGGACTCGGGAAGCAAATTCCCATGCAATGTATTAAGCAGAGCAACGCTGCCGACGACGGAGGAAAGACCCGGCGCCAACAATGCAACCCTGCAATTAGAAACATGCCCCAAACTACAATATCACAAAAACGATGTCGCCAGAGCCACCGGCAAAGACCCAGTGACTTGCACGCATATTTAAACTGGTAGGTAAAGGCGGCCGAAAACCAAAACTGAAAACTCTTAACCTTTCCGGACCAGACAAACCGAACCTCAATTCAAAAAAGGTTGTTTATTTGGGTGACGGGTATAATCCCGTCCTAAACTACAGACTAGGGTTTGGGTGATGCCTTCACGAAGGCCATCCTTGGTATCGTAAAAATGAAAAGCCTCGCTAGAAGCTATGTCTGGTGCCTGGTTTAGATGAAAGATATCGATATTGGGATTGCCACTTGCACTAAATGTCAGAAAAACCAGGCCTATCCCACAACAAGCACCCATAAGGGACTGGAGACCCCACGAGGCCCCTAGGTCTCGGATCCACATTGATTTTCGCAGGTCCTACTAGAGACATACCTTTATTAATTGTTCGTAGATTGCATACTAAAATTGGCTGGAGGTCTGTAGTAATGTCATCTTTGACAACCGAGTGCGGTCAATTAATAACTTAAAAACTTTTTGGACCCATGGATTGCGGACATCGCTATTGTTCCGACAATGGGCCGCAAATTAACCGACCATCCAATTTGAATAATACTAGCTCCCTTAGTATACGCAAACATTGCACTGGACCGCGCCAGCCCACCCGGCAGCAAATGTAGGGCAGAGAGGAGATGGTCAGGTTTACCAAGAGGGTTTAGAGGAAAAATTGGACCTTGGGGATGTCCAGGATAAAATCAAACCGCTACCACCCTCCAACCATATCACACCCAGCACCTAACCAACAAAGCCCAGCAGAGTTATTAATGGAAGAAAACTTAAGGGTGCACATTAGAACAAGGTTTGCAAAAAACCCAAATTTACACGTTGGAAAGACCCCCGATTCACCCAGCTGTTGCCAAACACATTTGAAAATCAGCGACTAGTCGCTGCAAAAAATTTTACTTGGGGACCGCTATGGCTTCCAGCCACAATCACACAACTACAGGCCCGCTCCTACCTGACAACCGTTAGACGATGCGCAGGGAATGGAAGCATACCATAGACCAGCTTCTTCCGAAAACATTTGAAAGAAATACAACGCACAACAACCAAAAAAATAAAATCGACAAAACAAAACCAAAGGGGGGGAATACAAGAAAATAATAACCTAAAAAATAAAACCAAGAACATCTAACCAATCAAAAGAGCAAAAAGGAAACTTACGGTTAGATGAGACTTGCGAAATAATCCAGACGAAGGGCCAGCCTAGCCAAACTCGGGAAACCCTGCCTGGAGAAACCAGAAGCGGGAGCGGCAAAACACCGGCCTGAGTAAACTCAAGCGTAGCGAAAATGGCCATCACCCATTCCAGGCGGTTTCCATGGAGAAGAGCCGGAGAGACAGCAATAAACCCCATCCAACCGGTTAGAGTCTCCAGTGAAAATGAACCGCGCCAAGTCCAGTAGAATCCGAAGAAGCCCCACCTACCTGCGCAACTACGTCACCACGTAGGACTAAACCCAAGGGGGTGGTGTTCTTGGTATAAAATAGTCTACTCCAAATTCCTGATTGTTGGTAGAAAAGCCTAGCATAGGCATTGGTTCACTAGAACCAATCCAAAAGAGCGCCAAAAGGCGGCAAACCAAGTAACTGTCATTGGCTACAGCCAACAGGCAAGCGCGTATATAAAGCTTGCCGCGGCAGAGCCGAACTGTTCCGTTTTCACTTAACTGTTGAAATAAAGACTTTTACTGTTGGAACCCGGTCTACCTCGTGTTTTTCCGGATGGAACATCAGGTCTGTCATATTCTTCCAGGAAACAAAAGGAAAGGAGGTTCAGAGCTGCAGAACAGATCCTCTTGAGGTAATAAAAAAATAATTTTGGAAAAAAAAAAAAACCTCCTGAAAGCCAATTTGTTGACATTATCATTGGGTCATGAGTCTTTATGTGTTTACCTCTATCAGAAAACAACAGGCTTTGACAATAGAAAATGTGTGGTAAAGTACTAGTGCTGTTGGTTACCAATGGTTGAGCCAATAATCTGGTAGGGGGGAAAATCAATAAAGCTATTATCAACTGTTTATAACAGCTCTTGGAAAAGCAATAATCACCTTTAAAATCTTTTGCGAAAGGCCCAGCAATCAGCCAGTTTTTTAACCTGTCTCTAAGCAAGTTTATTGTAAAAATGATACACACACATGCACACAAATTGGACTTGGTGAGACTGCAGTAGCTAATGTTTGATTTTTAACAAAGAGCTTATTTGTTGCTGGGAGAGTCCTGTGACCCAGGGCGAAGGAGAATTGTCTGGGATTTGCAGGAAAGGGGAGGGGAGGAAGAATGAGTATAAGTTTGCCTGTGTAAGTTTGCTTATTGGACTATAAGGATTCTCTTATATCAAATTCAGAATTGTTGGATCATGTTTTACATTAATTTTTTTTATGTCAGGTAGGCCTTGACTTATGGCTGCAGTTGAGACCAGAATTTCTGTTGCTAAGCAAGATGGTTTATTAAGTGAGTCACACAGCAAGCTTTTTGCCATGATTAAGTATATCACTGCAGTTGTTAAGTGAAACACATGGTCATTAAAAGCAAACCTACACATCCCCCATTGAGTTTGCTTGTTGGATGCTGGCTGGGAAGGTCACAAATAGGGAGCATATGCTTTCCAAGATTGTGAAGATGCATGTCGGTTGTCAAGCACCCGAATGTTGATCATGTCATCATGCTGCAATGTGAGTAACTGAAAGAACCAGTCCTAAGTCACTTTTTAAAGTGCTACTTCAAACAGTTGCTAAACAGACACCATAAGTCAAGGACTACCTGTATTTAAAATGCATAGAGGTCAAGGATTGCTGGATGTCTATTGCAAAGCTTCATAGTCAGATGATTACTAGAGTAGTACCAGAAGAGTACTACACTCCTCTGTTTGCAACAGAATACCCTACACCACCAGATTTGAGATTCTAGGCTTAGACAACCTTGAACTATGCTGGCTAAGATTGGACTTAAGCATTGTACATAAAATCTTACCAGTTATAACGTCTTACCAGTTAATGGATATTTCAGCTTTAACCACAACACAAGAGCACACAACAGATGTAAATTTAATGTAAACCACTCCAAACTCGATTGCTGGAAATAGGATTTCAGCAACAGAGCGGTCAATGTCTGGAACTCACTTCCTGATTCTGTTTTCACCTGCTCAAACCCCCACATCTTTTCCCTCAAACTAACCTCTATTGACCTCACCCCATTCCTAGAGGTCTGTAAGGGACTTGCATAAGTGCACAATCATGCCTACTGTCTCTGTCCTATTGTCCCCAATTATTAGTTCTTATTTCTTATGTTTAAACTTAAGTTTATTTTATTTATATTATTTTGTAAGCACTTGACAAAATAAATAAATAAAATAAATGATTCCTAGTGCTTGGGATCAGCCCAACATCTAACCGCTACTTTCAAGCTAGTCTAGTGTAGCAATACCACTTCGACTTATATACTGCTTCACAGTGCTTTTACAGCCCTCTCTAAATGGTTTACAGAGTCAGCATATTGTCCCCAACAGTTTGGGTCTTCATTTGACTGACCTTGGAAGGATGGAAGGATGAGTCAACCTTGAGCCTGGTGAGATTTGAACTGCCCAATTGCAAGCAGCCAGCCGAAGTAGTTTGCGCTACTGCACACTAACCACTGCACTACCACTTTTCTCCCTAGTCCTTAAGCATTATCTTCCAGGATTATTCTGTTTGGACCATCAGGAGTATTTACATTTTCAAATAGGACTCTCTCCCTGTTACCTACCAGGTTTCTCAACTCACTTGAAAAGCACAATCAGCCCAATAATGGGTAACAACCCCTTGTGGCTATACAGAACAGGTTACAATTCTTGAGCGGCTGCATGATGCAATAGTATCACTATCACCATATATAGAAATTCTCAGTCATCCAGGTCATGGTTGATGCTTTTTGAAGAGGCCACTGGACTTTCTGGTTTTGGTTTGAAGACATTTCACTTCTCATCCAAGAAGTTTCTTCAGCTCCAGCTCAATAGTGGGGAATGAAAGGCTTTATACTCCTTTCAGGAAGCTGATTTTTCGTATTTTTTTAGACAATTGTTGAGGCAACTTGGAGATTTATCTGTGTCATCAGGGTCACCTGAGTGGTGCAAATGGATGTGAAGCCTTCTTGGAATTAGGGACAGAACTGTGTTATAGACTGGAGATGGCAGTCTAGATGGCAGAGTGGGAGGGATGCAACTTTATCTATGCTACAATAGTTGTAAGTCAAATCACCTAAGTGCCCAACCCAATTGTGTGACTTCTTTCTTTTGCAACAGTCATTAAACAAATGTGTCAGTCATAAATTGATCCTCAAGGTCTGTAAGCAAACTTATTGTCTGCAATGGACAGAAAAAAATGAGCAGAAAAAAAATCATAAGTTACGGTCACCTGACTACAGGATGCTGAAAATAACCGTAAATGCAGGCTGGTTGCTAAGCACAGAAAATATGACCATATGACCACAGAGAGGCGATCATGGCATTGAAACTTCAAATCATGGGTAATATGTACCTTTAGTACTTATTGTTTTGTCCGGAAAAACATGAGGTAGATCGGGTTCCAACAGCAAAGTCTTTATTTCATATCAGTAGTTGAGAAAAGGAACGTCGGCTCAAGCCGCGCCAGTCTTTTATACTTTTTTCCCTGCCGGCTTGTAGCCAATGACATTTNGTAGCCAATGACATTTGTTTGAGTTTGCCGCCTTCCCGCGGCTTCAGGGATTGGTTCCTTTTGAACCAACCCCTTTTTGTTTTAAGCAACCAATCAGAATGTATTATTTGGAGCCAGTTATTTGCATACAGAATACTTATGTTGTAATGTTGAACCTGCTAAGTGACAAGTTGTAAGTCAAGGACTATCTCTACTCTCCAGAGATAGATATTAAATGGTTCTACCATATTATGTCACTTTAGATCTTTGACCTAAACATTTGTTTGCTGTTTTCGAAGGAGTGTCATTCTGAACCCTGCCTATTTTCGCAACCATCTTCGTCAAGCTGCTGTCTTCCGATGCTTAGAGCGATATTCTGAGGCTGCAAGGTAGGTTTGTATCCCTGATTCATGGGGCAGCTTCCCCCTCCCTTTTTTTTTCCCCTTTTGCATTCTACAAAGGTTAGAGAAGACATTAGAAACAGCCATTGCCACCTTGGGTCATACCCTCCATCCAGTGGTGGGATTCAAAAAATTGTACTACTGGTTGTGTGAGTGTGGCTTGTTGGACATGTCAGGGGAAGGATACTGCAAAATCCCATTCCCTCCCCAGCCCACTAACCTACTTTCCAGCTCCGTTCTTCTGTGCAAGGCAACAAAAGAAGACCCAGCCGATCAGCTGGGACTTGGGAGGCAGAGAATAGTTGAGGGTGAGGCCAATCAGAGGTGGTATTTGCCAGTTCTCCAAACTACTCAAAACTTCCACTACTGGTTCTTCAGAAGTGGTCAAAACCTGCTGAATACCACCTCTGCCTCCATCCCAACCTTCTGGTTTTCTCACTTTTCCCAATAATAGAGCCTTTCAGATACCTTGGCCTCCAATTTCCATAACATAAGGAGAGTTGAAGTGGTAATTGGGAGTTCTTAGGCCAAAGATGGTATCTATTAATCACTTGGCTTCAGGTCTACCAAACTCTGGGCCAGCAGCCTATTAATTTGTGAAGAAGGACAAAAGGAAGAAACAACCAACTGAAACCACCAAGGATTCAAAAATTATTTCTCTTCTCTCACTGGCCATGAGCAATCAGCAGCTTTGTATGGCTTTGTACTTGCCCTCAATAAAGATTCTTATTTAGCTGAGCCCTACAGGGTGAGCCTTCTGCCAAGTCTTATCAAGCAATGAAGCTCAGGGTGAAGGGGAAGTGTCAAGAGATCTGTGCTAAGCTGCCAAGTTCTAGTCATGGAAGTCATATAAACCCCCAGGGACAGCAACATTGGCCATGTTGGGAATATCTGGTTTATAGTAGTCTACTGTGTACACACACATGTCAAATAGGAAATGGAAACAGGAAAGTTTTAATTAACATAGGAGTTTTACAACAAACCTCAGTTACAATTGCAGTAAGTACACCATTGGGAGACTTGAAAGAATGTGGAATGCTGGTTCTCAGCTTACCACCACAAGTGAGGTCAAAACTTCTGTTGTTAAGTGAGAAATGTGTTAAGTGACTTTTGTCCCATTTTACAACTTTTCTTACCACTGTTGTCAAGTGAATCAGCACAGTTGTTAACTACGTAACAAGGTTTTTAAATATATCTGATTCCCCCATTCACTTTGCTTGTCAGATGGTGTCGAAAGGGGATCACATGACCCAAGAAACTGCCACTCTCATAAATGTGAATTAGTTGTCATGTAAATCACATGACCACGGGGATGCTACAATGGTCATACATGTAAAAAATGCTTATAAGTCCCTTTTTTCAATGCCTTTGTAACTTCAAACAGTCACTAAATGAACTGTTGCAAGTTGAGGACTACCTGTATAAACCCACAGTAACAGCACCTTTGACCATGTTGGGAATGTCTAGTTTATAGTAATAGCAATAGCACTGAGACTTATATACCATTTCATAGTGCTTTACAGCCCTCTCTAAGCGGTTTACAGAGTCAGTCTATGGCTCCAAACAATCTGGGTCTCCATTTTTCCGAACTCGGAAGGATGGAAGGCTGAGTCAACCTTGAGCCAGTGAGAATCAAACTCTTGGCAGTGAGCAGTGAGCATTCTAACCACTGCGCCATTGCACCTCTTGTGTGTATATATACAGTAATCTACTTGGACTGCAAGGCGATCAAACCAGTCAGTTCTAGAGGAGATCAACCCTGATTGCTCTTTAGAAGGTCAGATCCTGAAGATGAAACTCAAATACTTTGGCCACCTAACGAGAAAGAAGGACTCACTAGAGAAAAGCCTAAAGCTGGAAACGGTTGAGAGCAATAAAAGAAGGGGACGGCAGAGAATGAGATGAATGGATGGAGTCACTGAGGAAGTAGGTGTGAGCTTAAATGGACTCTGGAAGATGGTAGAGGACAGGAAGACTTGGAGGAATGTTGTCCATGGGGTCATGATAGGTCAGACATGATTTCACAACTAACATCAACAACTGTAGATACAAGTCAAATCGGAAATGGAAACAGGAACCTTTTAATTAACCCAGGAGTTTTAAGGTCCTGTCCCACTGCACTTATGGATGCAAAGAGGATGTAAAACATTAAAAAAAGCTTGCCATCCATTGGAAAATGCTA
>BHFT01058872.1:0-21582 GCA_004320025.1 Laticauda laticaudata
AAAAAGAGAGAGATCTGCAACAGTGCGAGCATTCCTACAGGCTCTGTGAAACTCTACTGAGGGAAGAAAAGGAGGCACCAAGAAGCGTCTGGGTCCGAAGATGGATTGCCAGAAAGCAGAGTACGGACTGTACAACAAGCTGATGGTGGAGCTCAGGAACGAAGACACTCGTGCATTCCAGAACTTCATGAGGATGCCTCCAGCCATGTTTGACGAAGTTGTGCAGCGCCTGAAACCCAGGTTGACCAAGGCAAACACCAACTTCCAGCCCAGCCTGGAACCTGGCCTCAAGGTGGCACTCACTCTGCACCACCTGGCCTCAGGACCACCTACAGGAGCATGCAGTACGGGCTGGAGGTGCCACACAACACCATCAGCATTGTGGTCAGAGAAGTGGTGCAGGCCATCATCGAAGAATACATGGAGGAGCCCCTCCACTGAAGAAGGATGGAAGAAAGTGCAGAGCAGTGGTATCAGAGGTGGAATTCCCCCCACACGTTGAGCCATAGATGGAAGCACGTGGCTGCAAAGCTCCACCAAGTCGGGGTCCACTTATTTCACTCAAGGGCTTTTTCAGCATCATCCTCTTCACCATGGTCCGATGCTGACTACAAGTTCATGTACATCGATGCTTCAGGCAACAGCTCATCTTCAGATGCCCAGGTATACAACGCGAGTCACCTCAAGGAGGGGCTGGAATGCAACCTCATCGTGGGCTTCCCAGATCCAGACCCCTGCCCAACGACACGCAAGATGTGCCCTACTTCATCGTGGTGGATGACGCCTTCTCCTCGAACCTACCTCATGAAGCCCACACCTCCAAATGCCTCACCGGTGAAGAGAGGATCTTCAACTACAGGCTGTCCAGGGCAAGACGGTGGAGAACGCCTTTGGCATCCTGGCCAACAGGTTTCAGGTACTTCTCACCACCATGCAGCATAGCCAGAGACCGTGAGGAGGATCATGGAAGTGCTGCATCCTGCACAATCTCATGCGCACGCCGCTACCCGCAGTCTGCAGAACAGGCTCGTGGACCTCCAACAAGGCAATGGGGACATGGAGCCTGGGGAATGGAGGCAAGGGCAAAACCTGATAGACAGTGAGGAGTGCAATGCCCCAACAGAGCCTCACGTGAAGGAAGAAGCAGCGCAACCTCCTGAGACACTGGTGCAACTCCCCAGCTGGAGCAGTGGAGTGGCAAGACAGGATGATAGATGGTTAAGGATGCTTTCTTGAGCCTGTGGCATAACACTGATGAGGTTGTGCTATGTATGTTGAGTGGCCCCACAATGAAGAGAGCGTTAATAAGAGTTGTGTTTATGTTGACATGTGTGGATGATTATTACATTATTATTGATAATAAAGGCCATAGTGTGGCACCTGGGAGGGTGCACCGTAGAGTCCCACTATGCTTGCACTGGAGGTTTATCTATCCACAGCTATTACCATCCAGAGGTATCCCTCCCCATCCCACTGCTATCTTAACCCATCCCTCAAGCCTGAAAAGGCTTAAAGCCATTTCTAAAGGTTTCCAGCAGACTTTATTAAAAAAAAGACGAAGCAAGTGTATGAATCAAAAATAGACTTTACTAACAAGAAGCTATAAAACAAAAATGAATCTCTGGCACTCCTCTGGTCGTTCAGACTCAGGGGTGAAGGGTCCAGGTGCTGTGGAGGTGGCTGGTGCTGGAGTGCTTTTCTGATCCCCCATCATCAGCTCCTCCAGAAGCAGAAGCAGCAGAAGCTCCAGCCCAGAAGAGCGAGCCCATGCTGCAGAAGCCCAGCAGAACCAGAGTGAGGGCCAGGGGTGGATGGTGGCCCTGTCCCTCTTGCCAGGGCTGGCAGCAGATGGCTGAGGCTTTCTGTTCTTCCCATGGTTGTGGGGTTGCTGGCTGGCAGGGAGGTCTGGCAGGAAACCAAGGCTGGCAGGAAGGCTGGCAGGCAGGCAGCAAAGGCTGGCAGGAAGGCTGGCAGGCCATGCGCACCAAGCTGGCAGGGAGTCTGGCAGGCAGGCAGGCACCAAGGTGGAGGAAGGCAGGCGAAGACCAAGGCTGGCAGGAAGGCATGCCAAGGCTTGCAGGCAGGCAGGCACCAAGGCTGGCAGGCAGACTGGCTGGCAGCAAGGCTGGCAGGCAGGCAGACCAGCAAGGCTGGCAGGGAGGCTGGCAGCAAGGCAGGCAGGCAGACAGCAAGGCTGGCAGGAGGCTGGCAGCAAGGCTTGCAGGCAGGCATGCAGGGCAGGGCAGGCAAGGCTGTCAATCCATCGGCAGCAGGTCTTTCCTCTGATGCTGGCCACGTGCGGAGCTGCTTCCCTGATATCCGTAGGGCTGACGCAATGCATCCTCCCCGCATGCGAATTAACAGCTTAGGCAGATCCATTAGGCTTCCGCTGTGCATCCGCTTCATCCGCTGTGCATCCACTCTGCATCCGCTGTATCCGTTCCACGTCCACTTTGCTGAGGCCCCCGGAAGCCTGCGGATGTGCCATCCGCTCCCATCCGCTTCCATCCGCTGGGCTTCCGTTCCGCATCCACTTTCCATCCGCTCTGCGTCCTCCCCCCGTCGTTCCTTTCCGTGTTTATCCGACTTCGTGTTTTAATAATATGCAAATTTTTGCCCCTTTTGAGAGCGGATAACAACGGATGGAACATTTTTCTCATCCGCTGTGTCCCTTTTACTAACGTTTTGCATCTGTTGGGCAGTGTGACAGGGCCTTAAAGTTCAAGAACTAGAGGGTCAAATAAGGAAAGGATTCCTGCAACTAAAGAAATGGTACCTAGCCATTACACTGTAGTCAAATCAAAAAATGAAATCTATTGCAATAAAAAAGCCAGGGTTGCAGCTAAGCCAAAAGTAATTCAGCTCAATTCTTGTGCATCTGGCATGTACAATCACAGAGCTCTTTTGGGTGCTTTGGAGGAAGTGATGATAATCCATTCTGGGAAAATATGGACTTCCGTTTCAGTTGCCAATATTTTGAGTGAGCAGAAATATCAACATTCTTCCTGCTCTTCATTGACACGTTCTATCTTTTATTGTAAAGTTAACCATTTCAGAAACTTCATGATATAATGTATGCAACTCACACAGATGCTTCCTCTTATCCTTAACAATCAAAAGTGCACTTGGGCATTTTCTCCCCTTAAAAGACTCTGGAAATGCACTCCTCTACAGTTATTTTCTTGCTGAAATGGGGTGTATATTTGGGAACAATTTTCTTACACAAACAAAGCTCTTTGGCCATAGTATCATGCCTGCAGCAAGCAGAAGCATACATTGAAAAAGTGTTCTGTTGGGGGCGCACAAACACATGCACACACATTTTTGGAACACCCTCAGTGATACTTTCCCCATTTTTTCCCACTTGAATAAATAAAATTCAAATATTATGCATTTTTGCTCAATCCCTTTCTTACTTCTGAAAGGAGAAAAAAAATGAATAAAAGGTTCCAGAACAAATATAATTTGGACCTGTTAGATAGCCCACATGCCAAGCAAGCAACGGACAAAGGGAATGAACTGTGTTTTTCCTTGGGGTCTTGCCCCCACAGCCAACCCTGTTCTTTGCTACATTTTTCCTTAGCTCAGGAGGTGTTCTGCTTGCCCAGAGAAACACCATTCAAGGGTCTGTTAAAACACTCGGGCTTGAAATGTCCACCCCCAGCAATAAATATATAAATGGAAGAACGTCATGCCTCTTTCTTAGGCATAGAAAAGAGGAAGGGGGAAATTTTCTCCCGCAGCCCACATGAGGTCCTTGGATCGACAGAGCACAAGGTGAAAAGTCATGGGAAGGACAAGCTGACTGATGGGGTTTAGGTTGGAGGGTCAGCATCAGGCGTCACAATGGGGGCTCAGACAGGGCCATTTCCTGTGTGATTTTTATCTTTTGTCTGTTCACACATCAGGCCACCTGGATTTCATTCCCAAAGAGATGAACCTTTTCCGCCCCCACCCCCGGCATATCTTAACCCTTTCTCTGCCTAGCTGTGCAGTGTCTCTGAAGCAGAGCCCTGCCCTTGCCTTCCACTTGGCAACCGGAGGCCTGCCTTTACGAGGTAGTGTAAATAATGTAACAAGTCACCTTTTTATCACCTCAGACAAGTAGCAACTTTCCTCGCTCTGCCTTTGGCCTAAGTTATGATTTACCTTTAACGTTCTCATTTTAACTAGTTGTGAAAGTAGCCACTGGAGTTTTATGCTTCCCTGTTGCCGTGAGGCTTCTGATTATTTCCTTGTAATTCTAGGTGTTTGGGCTAAATGGCAGAGTGCAGGCAAGACGACTGGCCTGTTTGCTTCACTGAATTTCATCCCATTTTTCTTTATCTGGCACCAAAAGTCATCCAATGGAAATTTCATAGAGCAATCCTCCCACCCCCAGTAGCAATTCTGCCATTGCAGAAAAAAGGTATCTGTGTTTTTCTCTCAAGACCCTGCAGAAAATGTTGGAACTGCTTCCCACAAGGCCACTGCATTTTCAGAACAATCAACCACTGCCTGTTCGCATTTTGAATCTTTGATATTCCTGATTGCCTCTTACTTTTGTCATTCTTGACATAAATAATGACATAATGACATAAATAGCCGTCATTTAATAATTTATTTTTAACACTTAAACAAATAAATTATTAATGCAAATTCAGATCAAATTACAAAGAATATATTTTTTCACATTTGTATGCTTATTATTTTAGCCAATAGAAAATAAAATTGAATTTAAAAGAGAGCCAGAAATGAATTATATTATCTATGAGAAAGGATTCATCACATTGTTCAAAAGTACTGAAATAGTTAAAAGTGGCAAATGTTAGTGTTGAATTTTAAAGACTCCTGGGCTGCTACACCATGTGGCTGACCCTAGCCAACCTTGGGAAGAGATTGCTATAGATTTTAGTGTGGAATTGCTGGAGAGTAGGAGAAACAAGGTGATTTGGACCACAGTCAACTTATTTTCAAAGCAAGCCTATTTCATTGTATGTCCCAAGCTTCCATCACCTCAGAAGTTAGCCAAGCTGTTTGTACAGCACATGTATCAACTATATGGAGTTCCAAAATACATCATCTCAGACCAGTGGGTACACTTCACTGCAAAGTTCTGGTGGAAATTTTTGAGGCTGGTAGGTTCCCTCCCAAGGGCTTTAGTTCTGGGTTCCATCCGAGTACTTAATGGGGTGGCAGAACTGGCCAATGCGATCGTTGAACAATATTTATGTTGCTATGGGAACCATCAGCAAACAAACTGTGTGGAACCTCTGTCATTTGCAGAGGTAGTCTATAATAATTCAGTTCACAGCAGCAACACCCATTCAAAGTGCCTACGGGGTTGAATTTGTACCCATGCTTGAGTTCCCAAGGGAACCCCCTTCCTCATTAATGCTAACAGAGTGGCTGGACATCGTAATGGGGAAATGTGCAGAAAGCTTTAGCAAAGGTGGGAGAATCACAGAAAGAACAAGCAAATAGGAAGTAGACCCCCCCAGAGGGAGTTTAAGATTGGTGATAGAGTGTATTTATCCACAAAGTACTTGAAACTAAGGCAATCCTATAAAAAACTGGATCCTAAATACATAGGTCTTTTCCCAGTTGCCCATATTAACCTGGTTACAGTGGAGTTAAAATTGACAAAATTACTTGGGGAAGTTCACCCGGTGTTCCACTGTAGTTTGTTGAAACCCATTAAAGGCTCCAATCTGAGACCTGTTGAATGGAAACCACGACCTCCTGTTTGGGGGGAAGGGAAAGAGCACCATTAAATTAATAGAATCTTAGACTCAAGATACTATAAGGGAAAATTGCAATACCTGATACAATGGAAGGGGTACCTGATGTCAGAAGTAGGTGAAACAAGCAGGATATGGATGCTGAGAGGTTAGTGAGAAAGTTTCATGAAAAACACCCATGAAAACCTGGAGGGGGAATGAAGTCTCAAGAAACAGGAGTGTTGATATTAATCTATGTTTGATATCTTTTCCAGGTCTCCCCTTTTTCCCTGGGGGTTGGCATGTCAAGATTGAACCGCTTTTGAAACATTTAGGTCTTATCACTATTCAACTTGCCAAAGAATTAGGGGGAGGAAAAGGGAGAAGGAATGTAGACACTCCAGGGATAGACCATGAGAGTCAAGAACCAACAAAGGTCACTGATTGCACGTGTCTGACAGAAAACCAAACAGTTCTCAAAATAAATGGACAATTCATAATTGGACAATGTGACCAACCAAGGATGAGGAAGAAAAAAGCTATGCTTGCATTACATGGAAAAAAACAGAGTTGGTTTTGATTCTTCATTATCAAAACGGTGTCTCCAATAAAGTTTTGCTTTTGGGATTTCAAAGTTGCTGAGAGTGCTTAGTTTTCTTGAGTTCACTAGTCAGATGGTTGACAGTGGTATTGTGTTGGACTGGACTTTTATGATCATATTTTTCAGTGTTTCTGTTGCTTCTTGAGTACCATAACTACAGTGGTATGTTTCCTACATACATTTATTAATTGATTAGCAAAGAGTTCATCTATTTCTTCTGCTTGATTGGTTGGCCTGTAGTATATGCCTATAGCAATATCATTTTTTCCCTTTTATATTGACCCATAGGGATTCTAGGAGGTTTTCATTCTTGGTTTTATGTATGTCTGTAGAGATTTTTTATATAATACAACTTCACCTCCTCTTTTGTTAGGTCTCTAAACTTTGTTCTCTAAACTTTGAATGTGAGTATGTAGGCATCTGAGTCCTTTATTGGGGATGTTTCTTATATCTCCTTTGTAACTGGGATTTCCATCCTTTCCATCACTTTCTATTTCATTATGTTTTTCTCTTCTTATTTCTTCTTTCTCTTTACTCCCTTCCTCCTTATGTGATTGGTTATGTAATTGTTTTTGCTTGGAATTACATTCTATAGGTATTAAAGATCCTCCCCAATTTTAGTTTAAAGCTCTTTTGATAAGATGAGCCAGTCCTTTTCTGAATATATTGCTTCCAGTTCTTGTGAGGTGCAGTCCATTCCTTGCAATAGCCTTCATCTAGGTAATGCAGACCATGGTCTACGAAGCTGAAGTTCTGTTGGCAACACTAGTTTTTAAGCCAATAGTTTGTTTCTAAAATCCTTTGCTTCTTCAGTAGATATTGGCCTTTTGTTGGAAGTATAGATGAAAATACTACTTATGCTCCTTATTCTTGAACTTTCTTCTCTGCTGTTCATAATCTTTTCTTATTGTTTTCATATTCATTGTTGTGTCATGGGTCCCCATGTAGAAGAAAGGGGTAATAATCTGTGGGTTTGATTATTTTAGTAAGGTACTCAGTTACAACTTCAATTTTTGCTCTAGGGAGACTATATACCTCCCTAGACTGACTGTCTGATCTGCAGACTATAGTTTCTGTTCTGGGAATGCTCATCCCTTGAAAGTCCCTGAGTCAGATGTGGCTGTGGGTTACATCAATGTTGGCACCAGGCATTGGATAGCTCTCCAGGAAATGATGGTTGTCGCCGATCCCATGTCCACCTCCATCTGGCATGGGGATCCCTCAATTTTATGATTACAGGGATCTTATTTATTCTGAGTGGTGTGCTCGCTTGCCTGCTGACCATTTCTGTTTGGCAAATGTCTGTATTCATGGTGAAACAGTCATCCTCATTTGCCTTTCTCCTCAGGTATGATTTCTTGGGTCCAGCTTGGTGTGTGTTAGAGAAACCAGGTATCAGGATGGCAAAGGCAGATAGTGTTACGCAGCACACCCGAGCTAGGTGCCCCTTCTTCTCACACCGCTGGCAAATAGTATACTTGTGTTTGCCTGTGGCCTGAGGGTGATTCTTGCCACATCCAATGCACATGGGTAGCTTCCTTTTGGTGGCCATCTTGTGACCCTTGTCTGCCATCTGTAACCGATGGACGTCCTTCTCCTTGGTGCCTTCTTTCAATTCTATCTCCTCATGTTGGACAGATGCGGTCTTCCTCAAATTCGGCTGCTTAATCATTGTATTCCCCCTTCACTTTGGCTGATGACTCTGCAGTGTGGGCTTCCTCTGGCACCGACTGTAGGATGAGCATTGGCTGGGCTAGTAGGCACCGCTGTAGCTTTAGATCTCTCATGCTGCAGACCAGCCTGTCCATGAGCACCTCATCCAGGTCATAGAATTCACAAGAGTTGGCTGCCACCTGGAGTGCCGCCATATATTTATTGATGGATTCACCTCAACCTGGTTCCAATGGTAGAATGTGTGCTGGTGGGTGATGCCAGAGGGTCCTGGTGCATAGTGCTCCTGCAATTTTTCTTGTAATGTGTCATCTGTAAGGGTTGTGGAGCGATGAGGACTCTCACCATATCAAAGACCTTGGTGCTGCAGTAACTTAGGAATAGTGCCCATTTACGGATGTCCATGATGTTTGTAAAGTTGTTGGCTTCCAAGATGCACTCGAAATGGACAATATAAGCATCCCACATTTCCGATGCTGAATTGAATGGTGTGAACAGCAGGGGTGGAGCCATCTCCAATAGATCTGTATGCTTGAGGTTGTGGTCACATTCTGTGGGCATCCTTCAAGCTTCTGCGGTGGTGATCAGTTCATGCAGCTCTCGTTTCCATCTGATCCCATACTCGTCACCAGTGTTAAATCAGATGTTGGATGGGCACAGAGCTGGCAGTAACAAGAAGTTACATCATATCATCTAACCTGGCTGCAGGCTGGCAGCTCTGTTTTATAGAGAGCTGTCAGCTATTAGCCAATGGATTTAACTATTGTCCCGCACATTGGGCAGACTGAAGGGAAAACTCCTGGCACACCCTGTACATATACAACAAGTACTAAACTTGTAAAGTTCAATTTTTTGATAGAATGAAATAGTTACCAACCACAATAAATGTTAATTTGGTTCAAAAGAGAATCCTCACATATTGCAAAAATATTTAACAATTCTACCACCCAACATATTTTTCAGATTTCCAGGTGTGCAGTATTCTCAGAGGGTGGGGAGAAAACAAATCAAAAGCAAGGAAAAACTCATTCTCATTGATGATCTTCCTCCTGTTCCAGGTTTTGTTGACCTAAAGTACTTAATATTTTAATACACAGGCTAACTGCAGAGAAGAGCAATTTTTATCAGGAAAATACAGATGCTATGTTGGTAGCATTTCCAGTGATAATGACATTACATAAATACTGGGAAAGGTGCAGTGTTGACATACTATATTATCCAATTCATTATTCATTTTGCAACTCAGTGAGAAGCAAAAAAACAACATTTGAAAATCAGTCTGCAATTATTTTGTCAGCAATTACTTGTTGTGCTGTAGATATGGAACACAAAATGAGTGGATGACAAGTCTGAATGACATTTCACTGAAGAAGACAGCCAGAATTTAGACTGCACAGAGAAGAGTTCATGGTAGAATATTAGATATAGCAAACATCCTGTTTGGAGCAATTCCACTCACAACAAACAGTAATATCCTTGAGAGGCCATACATGTCCTTTTTTCTTTGTTTTTAATACAGCTGTTACTTATTTTATTTGGGAGACAGCATTCTGGAAAGCACTTTTTTATTCTAAATCAGCTTAAGAATCCCAATTATTTCTCCAATGTGATCCCTATCCACAAGGGTATACTAGATTTATCTACAGAATCCCATTTTCCTGAAGACAAGTAAAGGAAAACTAGCAATTAGAACAAAATAGATGTACATTCCAAATTTTTTCCTTCACATTATGGAAGCCAAAAATAATAGAAGAACAGATTTCAAAAGATCAAGTTATTTACATTAGTGTAATTGAGAAAATGGGATCTTCTATAAAGTAGATGGGGATATTGTACATTTAAGAGATTTGATTTCTTGTATTTACTTGTAACTATCTCCAAATATCCAATGCTTAGTGCATCTGGTCATTTCTTCAAATGATTTGAATAAATGCATGCGGAATAATGGTTGCTTCCATCCAAAATTATTTTTGTCAGTTCAGAAACATCTCTGAATCTCTTTGATCTCACAACATCAACTATATACATGAGTAGAATCATGTTACTGGTGGCTCATCTCTGGTGGCCTTTTCAGTTGAAATGATAAATACTGAGGTATTTCAGATATATTGTTCTCCTATTGGTGGAAATGCTTATCTCCCCACCATTTCCCCTTCTTATTATGAGAACCTTCTCAGGTTCAGCTGCCACAATATTGTTCTTGAGATCAGCAGTAATGAAGATGAACATGGGCTGATTCAAACTATATTTGAGGAATTGGGCAATAGAAGCATGGGAACTGGCAATAGAAATACAGAGAGTTCTCCTTGTCCAGTTTTAGTGCTGGAAGAATGGCTTAGAAAACAAATTTTGCAACCCAAATTGTGAATATACTCCTCAGCTTTTCATTAAACTTTAATATATTGTGACCTTTTTTATTCAAAGTGCTTACAGATGTATAAATGCTGTTTGATTTTATTATTTAAAACAAACTGTATGGAAGAAAACCTAATAGGTATTTTGGATTTGTCGATACAAGCATTTATGTATGAGACATGCTTTTGTTGACAGAAATGTAATCACAAATATTGCAAATATTACAGTGGCTTTGTAGAAATGTTCAAAATATTTCCTTTTAAAATTTTGATAGTGTATTTTCTAAAGCTCTAATTGCAATTAATTGAATATATTCTATCTATAATGCAACTACATTTATTTTACTAACTCATACTTAATCACTGAGATGTTAGCAATTGATGCTTGCTGGTAAACAAGCTATTACAGATTATCTCGTATTATTAGGAAGTAAATGCTAAGGTAATTTTCAAATACCCTTCTAAGAAACATTTGTCACTTCAACCTGTTTACCAAAGAACCTCTGTAAATTGTTGAAGATTCTGAGCTTATCCTAGGGTGCAAACCTAGTTCACATGGAGCTAGTGCTGGAATTCATCCATCATGAACTGAGAGTCCTCCAACAAACACACTCAACATTCACATGTGACTACACCATCAGAGGGAGATTAGTAGCAGTACTTAAGAAGCAGTCTTTCATGGAAGCTTATTGCCATTACTGAACTGAACCCAGAGTGACCTGGATGACAGGAAGAAAAGCACTTCATGTATCATATTTGAGGGCAACAATGGTATATTATTTAATATAATTGCAAACGATGCTTGCATTTTCAATTTATAGTATGTTATTTAATGGACAACATGCAGTTGTAATTAGTATTGGATAGCTTGCCAGATGTCATAATGGAGACTGATCACAATCAACAAAGGTCACAAATATTGAATCTTTGATATTAATACAGTATTTTAAAACTTTTTTCCATTCTGGTTAGTATAAATTTTGTCTTCTTATGAAAACATAAGTTGAAAAATATTGAAATTTTGAATATGTTTTATGTCCATTTTCCTTATAACATTTTCTAGGTTGTGCAGAAATATCAGGAAGCTGGGAGATGATGAAAAATGCTATATAATTTAGTGCAGGAATATGGTGGAATTAAGCAAGTAAAATACCTCATTTCTGAAAATCAGCTGTTTCCCTCTGCATAAGGAACTTTATGAATCATTTTTCCCCCATTAGCAGGGATTCACGCCCCAATGTACCTTCAGATCTTTCCTGGTCTTCAGATCTTTCCCACCTTTTCAATTCTTCAACGTAAGGGCTCATGACTGAGTTTTCTATGCATTCATCGGGTATTTGACAAATGACACAGGGCAACAATTCATTTTCCCTCCTTTTATTTTTTTTTCTTTTCCATTTATTAAGTGAAAAAAAGCTAACAACATCAGTTAATTTCATTTTCCCAGTCTGGTTCTACAAACAAATGTACAACTAGCTAATTGCATTTCTCCCAATAATACTGCTGCCTGACTGTTTAATTTGCAGAGAAAACTTTTTTCTCTACTACAGAATATGGTTGTCTAATATTTCTCTTACTGGATATACGTTTGCAAGGTATGATGTTACTTAAACAGGTATGTCCATATTAACATTTCTAATTACTCTACTCTCTATCTACATCCTACTTTAGAACTAAAGCCCCTGTCCCACTGCACCAACAGATGCAAAGAGGATGTAAAACATTAAAAAATGCTGGAAAACGCTATGCATCCGTTGTGTACTCATTGCATATGTGTTTCATACGCTCTATCCTTTGAGCATCCGTCCACTGAGATTTCATCCGCTCAAGAAGTTTTGAGCTGCACCAAACTTTGTGAACGGATGAAATTTCCGCTGTGTACGATGTAAATCCGTGACATATGAGCAACAAATGTTCTATGTCCGTTTATCATCCGTTAAACGTCCGTTGTATCCTCTCTATATCCTCTGGGCATCCCCTCAACTCACATCCGTTGCAGCTGAAAACGGAAAGAGGGAGGAAACAANGGAGCGGATGACAACAGATGGAGCACCCCCAAAATTTTGCTCATCCGCTGTGTCCTTTTTGCATATGTTTTGCATCCGTCGGCCAGTGGGACCCAGCCTTAAGGAAAAGACTAACCATATAATGACCAGCCTCTTTTCTCTCTCAGACTGACATACATTTTCTCCCTTGGCTCTGACTGGTAGACTGTATTCTGCAATCCTTAATCCCAGAGAGATCATCTGCAAAGCATAAACAAGATGGTGCATTCTCCTCTTCTTTTGGATCTTACTGAATAACTCTCTTCAGCAATCTTCTCCAAAATTGCCCTTAAATACATGAGCCTTCAGTTGTATGCTGTATCTCTGGAGGTTTTCAAGAAAAAAATGGATATTCATTTGTCCGGTATGGTAGGACTCTAGGGTTGGACTCAGAAGACTTCCAAGGTCTCTTCCAGCTTTGATTCTAGTGTAACACAACCGAATTAGATTTAGTTTTATGATGATCAGACAGCATTACTGTGTATAAGCAATAGTCTTGTTTCTGATGTATGAGGATGAAAATGGTCGTGATGTGTGAAGCGCCCACAATTTCCCTGTTTGATTTTCATCATTATCTACAAGTAGACTCAGAGGAGGAAATAACCATTAATGGGTTATTAATTGTGAAGGTTAATGTAAGAGTCAGAAAAATTGCCTTGGCAGAGATATGCAAGTTCCATTACTAATGCAACAAGTGGAAAACCATTTGTAGTTTACAATAGGTAGAAAATAGGTAGGAGAAGCTCAGATATGTCCCTAATTCACAGGAGAGAAAGGTATAGCTCAAACTGACAAGATTCTGTTATTTTAGTTATTCTCAATAAAAATAGTTTTAATTTTCCTACAGAGTTGATTGCCCTGTCTGATCTACCTGGCGGGGCTGACAGTTAAGTACTCCTGGACCAGCAGTGGAATGACTCTCAATACCAACTCTGATCCCCAGGAATTTGACTGACCACTTGAGGAACAGAACGGTATTTCCTCCAGGCAGAAGACAATTGGAAACCTGCATCAAAAATGTTATATAACAGTTTGTACTTACCTGCTCACTGGATATTAGTGGGGAATGATGGCAGTATTAAAAATGCAATTCAGCATTATTCTGATCTCCTATAGGAGTTTAATAAGAACTGTGAAGGAGATAACAAGTACACGTTACTCTTAAAACAATATTGCTTTAGTAATAGAAGCACCTTTATCCACTCTCTCTCTCACATGCTCTCATAACGTTTAGGTGCCCTTGCTCTCTGGTCTCTCCATTCTAATCATTTTTATTGCTGTCCATTCCCATCAGTGGCACAGATTCATATGAGTATCGTTAAAAAGACACATGGTTTATTTACTCATTAGCATATCCAGCTGTTAGTTTTCCTTCTCCCAATATTTCAGACTAAGTAGCCATTTGTCAAGAATAACTCCCATTCAATGGAGATTCAAGGATACTATAAAAACAAAACTTTTCCTTTAAGTATTCTGTATAGTATCTGCTGGGGGGGGGGGAATCTAACAATAGGATGAGCAGGAAGATTCAAAGCTTTTACTTAAATATATCTGTTAAAATGAGTGAAATGTTACTTTGTTAAATGGATGATATTACATTAGGAACAATGAAACATAAAATTTCTTCTCAACATTTTAAACCAAACCAACATTGACAACTTTAATAATTCACGTCCTATTCTTAACAGTCTTCAGGTGCCCAGACTCTGTGGCTGACTGAATTAAAATAAGCCAATGATTAGCTCCTTTTCCCTGGAGGCTCAAGAGCAGTCAAGAAGAGGTAACATAGGTGTCTGGTAAGAGTGGTCACTCAAGTGATTGGGCTGATTTGCATTCCATAGGCTAGACTGCCTAGCAGTGGCTTAGGAACAAATAAACAGTTTGTATACTTGTCCTGTCAGATTCCAAGCTGCATAACAATGTTATTTAGCCAATGTATAGCAAACAACTTACTAGGTCAGGGCTGTCAAATTCCTGGCCCATAGGCTGGATGCGTCACACGGTGGCTACGCCCATGCCTGGTTTAGTGAAGGGGAAAAAAAGTCCCAATATGCCACCATGACAATGTGGGTTTGACACCCCTGTACTAGGTAATCCTTATTGAACTTCACGGAAACCCTATGGGATACCCAACTAGAAGGCTCAATTTATTCTTTACACTGAAGGATATAGCTTTAGCTTGTTTCAAGCCTAACTTTAAGAATTAGTTTATTATACATTTTACTTCCAAAATTACTACTTTATTAATTATCCCAAATATTAAGTTCCAGGAAGAGAACATTTCACATGGATATTAGGAAAACTACTTTCTGATAATTATGGGATAAAAATAGAACCAGTTACAAAAAAAAGTAGTGGAGTCATCTTTATGGACTACGTTCAGGCAATGCTAGAGAGTCATCTGCCTGGAAAATTTTCACTTAGATTCCTGTACTGAGCAAGAGGTTGGACTTGATGGCTTAGTGAATTTTCCAATTGTTTCAATTCATGGATCATTTCATTTCTTTTTTTAAAATAGTTTTTGAGGATTGTAATTATATAGTAAAAATAAATACAAACTAAATTCAGAGAAGGGGAAATAGAAACAATGAAAATTGCATAGAAAGATAAAAGGATAAAGAAAAAAACGTAATTTATAATCATCATAAGTACAACATAAACTTAATAACTCTGCTGAGATTACCAAACTTATCTCCAAACTCAAGTCAGGCAAAGCCCCTGGCCCTGATGCTATACCTCCTGATCTGCTAAAATCCAATCCTGAGTGGTGAATTCCTCTCTTGGCAAGACTCTTCACGCATATCAGTACCTCTGGCAGGATCCCTACCTCCTGGAGTTTAGCAATTATTGTTCCAGTTTTTAAATGAGGAAATAGGAACAATCTAGCTGACTATCGCCCCACAAGCCTGCTCTCCATCATTGGGAAACTGTATGCTAAATATCTCCAATGTGGATTCCTCACTTGGGTTGAAGAGTCCAATATTATTGGTGCTAAACAGATTGGGTTTAAAGTGGGCTGTGCCACACTGGATCACTGCTTTGTCTTAGCGCACTTGGTCAATAAATATACTACCATACCAGGTGGCAAACTTTTTGCTGCTTTTATCAACCTAAAGTCAGCGTTTGACTCAGTCCCTAGGGGACTGTTGTCAAAACTGCTCATAATTTCTATCAATAGACATCTTCTGTTCCTAATTATATCCTTGTACAACCAGACCTCTAGTCAGGTCAGGTGTGGTTTGCAGGGAGAACTTTCAAATCCTATCCTGATTAAGAACAGAGTAAGGCAGGGTTGCGTTCTGGCTCCTTTTTTGTTTAATTTATTCTTATCTGACTTGGCCTTTCACATTGGACATATTGAGTCCCACACCCCAAAGTTGTCAACTACAAAGATCCTGCTTCTCCTCTATGCTGACAATGTGGCCCTCCTTTCATTGTCAAGGCCAAGTCTGAAAAGATTACTTTCTGCATTCGGATCCTACTGTGCTGAGAACCACTTGTCTATTAATTATGACAATTCCAAAGTATTGGTGTTCTCTAGAGCCAGGAAATTGTGTGCCATTTTAGCTTTCACATTTCTTTTATTATCCAATATTTCTGATTCTAGTATTTCTGCATCAAGAAAAAATGTTCCACATATGTCATTCCTTCATTAGTATCTTTTGGACATGAACTATCCATAGAAGCAGACGTTACTAATTTCTGGCCCCCATTAAACGTTGTAATATTTTGTGCCATTTTATAAATCTTTAAACCAAAAACCCAAGGCAGGTTTACTTTTTTTTCTGTCTGGAATCTTTAGTCTATTCTAAGATCCAGTTTCTGAAATCATAAACTTTAAAATTATTTCCAAAATCTTATAATAAGTCTCAATATTACAAATTTATCTGGATCCATATGTCATGTTTCCAAGTGATGAAACCCATTCAAAAAGAAATAAGCAAAGTCTATCTTCCAAAACATTTCTTTTATTTAGGGAAGCATCAAATTAGCAGTCTGTTGTAATTCCGGATCTGACACAAACTAGAATTACACCACATAATATTCTAAATTAGAAACAACCCACAAAAGTCACATTCCCCAATAGAATTAAATCAACATTGCCTGGTGTTTTCAATCTCCACCTCCAGGTCTCAGCAGGGACAGTTTCTATTCCCCCAGGAAGGAAAGTCACCTCGTCAAAACAATCCTCACTATCTAACCACTCCTCCCACCTTAAGAATGTGTCAAGCCCCTCCCCCCTTATACCAGCAAAAAGAAAGGAAAAAAGAAACATATGATGAGAATGTAAGAACTAAATAAAATGGCTACATATATGTCAATTTCAGACGCAACACCTTAATTCAGTTATAACTTTCTCTTTTATAATTTACTTAGATCAAAGTCTTGCACTTTTTGTTTTTTGTTTCCAATTCTTAAACTTATGATTAATTTTTCTTTTTTCAAGAATGAAACCAGTTACTATGAAGGATTATTATTATTATTATTATTATTAATTATTATTATTATTACACACAAAAAACGATGATGTACACAGCAAATGAGATGACGATGCTGGGTTTTGTATCACAAATCACTAGTTGAACACTTCCAAAGCGTTTAGGACTGCGTGATGTATCGGCGGATTATGCAAGCGGATCCCAGTAAGGTGGGTGCAGCTGATCAATGGTGATTTTGTCAGCGCCAATTGTTTTTAAGTACTTGCCTAGGTCTTTAGACACAGCAACCAGTATGCTGAGTACCACTGGAACCACCTGCACTGGTCTCTGCAGTTTGATTCTCAAGTCCTGATATCTGGTGATTTTTTTCAAGTTGTTTCTTGTCAATTCTGTTGTCATCAGGTATGGCAATGTTGACGATCCACACTTTTTTCTTCTCCATAATTGTGATATCCAGGGTATTGTGTTCCAAAACTTTGTCAGTCTGTATTCGGAAGTCCCACAGTATTTTTGCATTATTATTATTATTATCATTAATGTCTATAATTAGTTTACAATATCAAGCATTATAAATATCATATAACCATAACATTTGTAACCATTATCATCCAAGTCTATTAATCATATTTACTTATTCTCATTGTTCAATATTCATTATTTAATTAACATTTACTTCATTTTTATTTACATGTCTCCTTAATTCTAAATTAACTTCTGCTTCTATTTTCTAACCATTGATAGAATAATTCCCAAATTAAAAACTATTCTGTTTCCTGCTTATCCTTAATTTTCAATGTTAATCTATCCATTTCAGCGCATTCTAGTATTTTCTTTATTTGCAGTTTCTAATTGCCTTATGATAGAGAATGATTAGAAAGTTGGTGAAGGCCTCTTTTTCTAATATGTCCCATTTTGGTTTGTAGCAATACAGCCCCAACCACCCCATTGCTGGCGTCTGCCTACAGTATAAATGGCTGAGCTGGATTTGGGTGCTTCAATACTGGTTCCTTGGCAAACAGCTATTTTAAATGTTCAAATGCTCATTGACAGGTTAAAGTCCATTGTATTGTTTGCCCAGGATGTGGCTTCCCCAACAGATGTTTAGTTTGCAATAGGTCTTGTTAGTGGTAAGGCCACATGGGCAAAATAGAGGATAAACTGGCGGTAGAAATTAGCAAACCCCAAGAAACTCTGTAACTATTTCCATGTGTGAGGGGCTTGCCAATCCAATACCACCTGAACTTTTGCTCAACCAAGAGGCATGGTCTTTTATGACTGTCTGAGCAATTATGTTCACCATCACACTTCCTTTTAAATACCCTGGCAGATACAGAACTCTGCTAAGTTTCAGGATATTTGCAACATTCTCGTTTCATATCTATTGCTTCTGTATGCAAATAAGCTGAGGTTAAGATGCAAAGCATCAGATTGCAAAACATATTTGGAGCATTTGCCAAACAAGAAGAATTTACTTTCCAAAGGAAAAGTAATGTCATGTATGCTCCTAAGCAGTTTTTAGTAGATTTTTAAAGCTTGTTTTCTCTTTGGAAAAAGGAACTCTACAGTCTTCGGAGGCACTCAAAATATATTTGCAAAAAGAAAGGGATAGCCCTAATTTCTGCTTATATCTGCTGTATTACAACAACTGATTCCATTTTGCATGCAGAATGTATAAATATCTAAATCTATAAGATTTTTAGAAACATGAACTTCCATTTTGTAATCCCAGCATAGTAAGCAGGGTTGAAACAATAAATCTCCTGCTATATACTAGAAAACAATACACTTAGTTTTGGGAAGCAGGTGGTCATTGTCATCCCGTCACCAGACTTTTGTAAAACAAATATGCTCTGAAAATATAAGTGCTGATGTTCCTTATCCTAACTATGAGGGCTCTATAACAGCCCTCATAAAAGTTATCATAATAAATCCATGCTGTAAAAAATAATCTACATATATATCCTTTTCTTGTACAAGGTTCTGACCCATCTGCACACATACATAAAAAATATAGACCCATTTCAAGCTTTATATCTTGTTGTTATTTAGATTGTGGGTTGTTTAGATTGTGGGATCTGCTTCCCTCTTCTCAAAACTTTCAGTGGATTTTGATTCCATTGAAAACAGTAGAATGGCTCAGTGATAAGGAAGTTTTGACTCCCTTCAAAGAAAAAGATGGAGATCATAGAGAGCCAATTTGGTGTAACAATAAAGCTGTCAGGCTAGAAACAAGGAGACAATGAGGCTGAGGCCATCCTTGAGGCACAGAAGCCGGGTCTTTGGGTCTTTGGGTCAGTCACTCTGAGCCCACTCCACTTCACAGGGTTGTTGTTGTTGCTTAGGAGACAGGAATACAAGTAGTCCTCATTCACTGACCATTCACTGAATTTTATAAATACTATATTAAGAATCACAGCTTATGCAGATGAAGAGAGAGAGAGACAGAAGATCATCTGGGATGGAATTAGGCCCATCCAATCAAAACATCAACCACAGATGTGGTATCCAGCAGGTTCTGACCAGTTCTGGAGAACCGATGGTGGAAATTTTGAGTAGTTTGGAGAACCGGCAAATCCCACCTCTGCCTGGAGATTTTACAGTATCCTTCCCCTGCCACGCCCACCAAGCCACACCCACGGAACCAGTAGTAAAAAAAATTGAATCCCACCACTGATCAACCACTGAATCAATGACTGCTTGGTGCAGCAAAACTTCAATCTTCAGTCTATGTAATGCTGAAAGAACTGAAACTGAACATGCTACACAAATCTGCAGAATCTGCAGAGGGCAAAATTTGCCAAAAATCTCTGCCTGCTTTTGCCATCAAAGCAGGTACATGTACAGTTTGGAATTATTCATGCCCCTTCTCACTCTGTTGTTTCCAGTTAGGAAATGGGTGGTAAAAAAGCACTCACTATGAATACTAGAAAGGTCATTTCACTCCAGTAAGTGGTTAAAAATTTATCCCATGGATTTTCACTCAAAATACATAAATAATATCCATAAACTATACAGAGTTCTGTTTAATAACAAACTAACTCCAGCTAGGATATCTTTTCCAAGGAATTGGCAAAAGGAAATGGGAAAGAGGCTCTTCGGGAAAGTCTGTAGACAAAGACCTATTCTGCAATCATTTTGGAAAATACTCCATTAATTTTCATAGCCCAGTTTTAATTGCACATACTTGCATATATCAGCCTTCTTATTTTCCACACCTGTCATAGCTGACACTTTGTTTTGTGTTCTTGTCATTGCCAGGACTAATTAAAGGGATTTGAAGTTGCTGGGGAGGTTTTCTTGTGTGTGGCATTCCAAACTATTTAATTCTTCTCAAGTCCAGATGAACAGAGCAGTAAAGCTGACAATTTGGGCACAGTGCTCAAAATAATTTTAAATGTATGGTGGTGGTGATGGGTGTATGATTTTGTGTATGTGTGCATGTATTTTGCAGGTGAAATTCAAAAAGATTGAAGGGTCTGTTAATTAAGTACACTAGAATATTTATAATATATATACAAATGTTCTAACTATTTTCTTCATTATTATTAAGTGTCAAAACTAGAGTCATTGACAGACCAAAAGGAAGAAAAACTTATTTCTGAGTCTTTTAACAGAGGCATTTTTAGAAAAGATAGCCATAAAAGAAAAATGGCGAAATATAGGATATGGGAGGTACAAGTCATTTCAAAAGTTGGAGATATCCTTTTCAGAGCTACCTGTTATTATTTTGTTAGTTGTTTAATTATTTCTTCATCTCATTCCTTAATGCTACATCTAAATTGATGGACTAAATAATAGCCTTATTTATTATAATTACTCATTGTAATCTGTTTGGGGAGATGATACACACATTGGGATAGAAAAGTGGCAAGTTTTCTTTGAAAATGTAAAAATATGTTTCATTTAATTGGGCTTACTGGGCAGTGACAGTGGTCCTATGTGGTATGTTTCATGTAGTCAAAATAATGGCATTTAATTATTCCAGGCATCTAGTATCATTTCCAGAAACTGTTGACATCAAAATTTTAATTAAGATATTCAACCTCAGCTGAGATTTTGTCAAATACCGATTAGAAGGGTTTTTTATATTTCCAAAGTACAGTTGAAAAGGTGCTAGAAAAGGAAAACACAGCTGAATGCCTATCAATTTGAGAATGATAATATAGTTCTCATTTCAGGCTGGAATTCAATATATAGTTCTAGCAAGTCTTTGTTAATGTTTTATTTCTCCTACAGTAAAATGAAAACTCCTGATTTACTTGTTTGTGGAGGAGAAGACTAAGCTAAGCCTGAGGAAGGGAGTCAAATGCATCATAAGTCATGAGCCCCTGTGTGATGACCCAGAGTGTAACACAAACGTAACAAAATCCAAAATGTAAATAAATGTGCTTTAATGCCTCCAACTTGGCCCCATTGTTCAATAATACTCAGTTGGAGAGAAAACATACTCAAAAATAGTCTTCAAAAGAAAGCAATGCAGGACTTCTGGGTTGAGCCCTCCTCGCTGACAGACCGTAGATTACGATTGTCCGCGGCTATGGTCCGTGCTCTTTTGTTGGAGAGCCCAGATCATTGTGATTAGGGGCTGAAGCTGCCTTGGAGGGGTGGTGGAGTAAGGGGAAGCCGCCAGCCAGGTTGAGGGGAGCTGCATCTCCCCTTCTGGACTTGGTCTTTTCTCCCCAAAGATGACTGAAGCGGTGGTCCAAAATGGCCACCCTGAAGAGGAGGACTCAGCTGGACTAAGATTTGTGCAGGAGTGAAGAAAGAGGTGGA
>BHFT01058876.1:0-18415 GCA_004320025.1 Laticauda laticaudata
TGCGCCCAGGCAGAAACCTCGCATGATCGCGGATTCCAGCCGCCGAAGCTCTGCAAACTGGAAGTCCCTATGTTTGAAAGAACTCTTATACTCTTTTATACTCTGGAGCTTCAGAATAGATTCCAGAGTTTTGCTGTTGAGATGTTTGGAGATCCCTAAAGAGCAGCTGCCACAAGTCTCAAGGACTGAGGAGGATTCTATAGGCTTTGCAAACGGAAGGATTCCTGCCTCTGCATTGAAGAAATACAACGAGGAGTGATGACAATTAATGATTGTTCACTGAGGACTCAATTAACAATTGTCTCACTTAGCAACAGAAATTCTGGGCTCAGTTGTGGTCGTAGGTTGAGGACTACCTCTACCGCATAATTTGAATAAAGCCTAGTATGTAGCTTATTTAGAGTCACCATTGTTGTTTGCGTATTTATTAAATTTCTATACTGTCCATCCCACCTAAGTGACTCTGGTTTACAACAACATTAAAAAACATAAATGCATGAAGAAAAGCATAGCTTAAAATCAAGTTGTGAAAATAAATCAGATTAAATTCAAAGGCTAGGAGTTTATTCTCATATTCTTCCTGGTTTTCACAACACATTCCACTTTATGGCTAGTATTTTGTACTGTTTTAAAAGGGGATTAAAAAAAACTTGTGTACAGAACCATATAATTGCCTATCTATCCTTGTGCTTGCATGATTTTAGAGGGTTTTAATGAATTTTGTCATCTTGAGCTTCTGGCAAGAAAAATCCAAATTATCCCCTAGTATTTTATAGAATTTAGCGAAGGCAAGACACTTTGATAAATTCTTCAATTGGCCAGGCTAGGAGTGCCACAACATTCAGTCAGAATTGTGGTAGTCTGTTGTATTTCTTCACTGATGTGTAGTTGTGGGGCTTAGAAGAAGGGTCTGCTGGAAAGAAAAGGCATCCCTTTCCATATCCATGATGTAGAAAGAAAAGAGGATGGCCTTGATGGAGAGAGAGGAAGTTTTATTAATATAATAACAANAGGCATCCCTTTCCATATCCATGATGTAGAAAGAAAAGAGGATGGCCTTGATGGAGAGAGAGGAAGTTTTATTAATATAATAACAAGGAGGGAAATGTTGCTTAAGCCCAAACAATGAAGGAGGAATGCAAAAAAAAAACAACACCAAAAAACAGGTAGATCTCTCTTTAATTTATATGAGGAAGAGATAAACCAGTGTTTTGCAACCTTGGCCACTTGAAGATAGGTGGGCTTCAACCCCCAGAATTCCCCAGCCAGCATTCTGGGAGTTGAATTTACCCCTCCTCTCCCCCCACATCTTCATGTGGCCAAGGTTGAGAAACATTGACTTAAGTCGGCTTTTACAATTCGGTTATCTTAACGTGGAGTTCGTTTCTTGGTCTTTTCTATATTCTAGACACATGTAACCTGCAAATTTCTAGAGATTACATTGGCTTCAGGGAATAGAAATCAAAAGCAGGAAAAAGTATCTGGTCTTTTTATCTGGGGCTTGTAGGGATTGTAATGCAGCAGGAGTGTGAAAGTCATTAATTCTCTTTCTTACATCTCTAATGTGAAGAACTGGCTTTCAGGATCCGATCTCATTAGACTGATATGCTGGATTTTTATATTTATACACACACACACACACACACACACACACACACACACACACACACACAGATATACAGGCATTCAGAGGTAATCTTGTCTCTATTAAATATTTACTGAGGATTGGTGCTAGATAGCTTTGGCAAACCAGGGGAAAGGGAATTGTGTGATGTCTTCTTTTTCCAGTGATATGCTTTCTAGGAGTATTCTTTACTCTGTAAACACTGGCGTTTTTCATTAATAAGAAGTAGCAGGGCAAGCTGCTATGCTCCCTGATTAAGAGATGGTCCTATGAGAATTAAAGGAAGCATCTATGATGCTGCGCTGTAAATTAGATATCCCAGTTTCAGTGTTTCCAGGCTTTCTTCTTTTCACTTTGCAAGATAGCCTGGCTCATTCATGAGAAATGTTGTATTTCTTCACTGATGTGTAGTTGTGGGGCTTAGAAGAAGGGTCTGCTGGAAAGAAAAGGCATCCCCTTCCATATCCATGATGTAGAAAGAAAAGAGGATGGCCTTGATGGAGAGAGAGGAAGTTTTATTAATATAATAACAAGTTCCGGTGAAGTTCTATCTAGCAAATTAGTTAATGAAGATTTTTACTTGGATACAACTGAGATAACAGAAAGAAACCCAGACAGACCTAGTTCTTACTGAAGGAACTTCTCTGTTTCAAAAATTAGAAATCTTTCATTTTTGGAGAAGTGTAGCTAGAGAGGGATCTTTTTTAATTCTGTTTTACTAGAAATTACTATGAATATGATGACTCAGCATTGGTGTGTTTCTGTGTGTCTTAAATAGCTTGAGTGGGATGATAAAATTAACACTCCATTTCCTAGCCTTTAATGTGATGATTTGGATTACATGGCTTCAGAAATAACCATGGCTGGAATCTAGGGACTAAAGACATTAAGTGGGGCATTGTTTAATATTTATGGGGCTATGTTGTATTAGTTACATATTTGCCATCCCATTTTATAGTATTCTGACTTTTCTTCGTAGCTTTGGAACAGCAGTCATCTATTTCCTAATGCTGAAGAAGCTACATTATTTCTTGGAACATTGGATACCATCTTCCTGTTTTCTTATGCTGTGGTGAGCAAATTCTCCTTCTTTGAATAGTTCTTGAATTTTGAAGAAAGAGGAAGATTAAATCCATCAGATTCAATATAGTGTATAATTTTATAGGACAACTTGATGTAGATTAACATCAATCTATGCGGCTCAGTATCATCTACCAAGCTCTCCAGGTGTTTTTCCATACATCACCTTTCACTATTAGACACATTCTGACTAAGATTTATGGCAGCTGGACTTCAGCCTAGAAGATTCTGCATTGCTAGAATTGATGGGAGCTGGTTTACAAGGCTCTCTTAACCCTTTCTTAACTTTGCAAAGAAATAATTGAAAACGGGATCTTTCGCATGCTTCACCACTGAGCAAAGATTCCATGACATTAGAAAACTTTATAAGAAAGCTGGCATAGTTATTGTCACAAAAGAAGGCAAATATGTTGTCCCAGGATAATGTTGCAGGATCCAGTTTGGGTCAGTCACTGGGACCAGAGGTTTAGTATTCTGAGCTTTTGGACTCACGCTGGATCCCATCCTCAGAGAACTTCTCTCTCACATTATGGTGAGAGAGAAGTTCCCTGACCAACCCAGATTGGATCCTGCTATATTTATTGTTTCTTATTAGCTCATGGTGTCAAACCCCAGATTGTTTCATCATAGTTTGCTCAATAAACTGCTATAGATTAGCTTTGTGTAACACATTGAACTACAAAACAGGGCTTGTGCAGTTGTTAGGTTTCCATCACACAATATCCAGAGCCAAAGAAACCATTTTATAGCATACTACCATATGTGAATCCAGCCAAAATCTAGTTAATATTGCATAGTCTTTGAGTATAACAAAATAATACAGTATTGATTTCTTATGCTGTGCTAAAAAAAAACAGACATGAAAAGAGAGCAGCAATCTCTAAGCTGCCTGCAGCAGCCTTTCCTGATCCATTCCTCCTAGATGAGCTTATTTATTTGCTAGTTTATATCCCACTTTTTATTCAGGAAGCATACCCAGTGCTCTTTCCTCCAATTGTTCCCACAATAACAATCCCAGTGAGTTTTCACAACAGAATATGGATTTGAAGTTGTCTCACTTGTTCAATCCAACTTAACCATACACCAAATTGGTTACAACTCCACCATTTGCTACCAGGAGGACAGACTCTTATTTTGGATAGGTATCCGTTTTGAAAAATGTATGGTAATCTACAGGAACAGTAATTTTTGAGTAATTTTTATAAGATAATTCTCTCATTATCTTATATAAAAATCTTCACCCATCTTTCAAATGGGCAAAATCATATATTGCCTCATCCCCCCCTCCCCCCCCGGCTGCCAAACAGTTTACAGTAATGAGGTATTTTCCATTTTTTTGTGCTGGTGATCATGTTCTCAGAACACATGAAATGTGAAAAATTGTTCCTTCAGCATTTTTTCCCCTGCTGCTATTTTTCTCAGATTTTAGCATCCTTCTCTCAGAGATGNCAGCACTTACTTAGATTTATATACCGTTCCATCATGCTTTACAGCACTCTCTGGGCACTTTACAATATCCCCCCCCCCCCCCAACAATCTGGGTCCTCATTTTACCAACCCTGGAAGGATGGAAAACTTGAGTCAACCTCAGAATCAAACTGCAAAACTGCAGGCAGCCAGCAATCAGCAGAAGTAGCCTGCAATACTGCATTCTGATACTGGCTCAAAGGAAGGCAAGATATTGCATAGTTTAGTTATTAATTTTACAGGTCTTGAAATCAGCCTCATCTGAATTGTACAACTTTATGACAAATATGACCTTAAGAAGAATAATAATTTTATTGACTATCACAACTTTCTTCAGCTGATTCTTACTGAATAACAATTTTTATTATTATTATTTTAGGGCCTGTTTGTTAGTGGTATTATTGGGGATCGTTTGAACATGCGCTGGGTTCTGACATTTGGGATGTGTTCCTCTGCCTTAGTGGTAAGTTGGAAAATTAAAGTTGGGAAAGTATGCTGTCCTGGGTAATGTTCGACTTTGTATATCTGTAACAGTTTCCTCAGAAATCACTTATAAGTAAATGAAGATTTTACATTCAGTAGGATCTTCAGCTTTATAAAAGAATCCATGGACTTTATAAAAGTTTAAAAGACTTTTAAAAGTCTTAAAAGACTATAAAAGTTTATAAAAGACTTTTAAAAAGAATCCATGGACTTTATAAACTTTATAAAATCCATGAGCTTTATAAAAGAATCCATTTTGATGTATCAGTGCTGGAGATTGCATTTCATAGCTGAATGATTCATTCATTTGATAAAATATTCTTGAGATTTCAGCTTGTTAAAATATTTTTCAGAGCAAAGACAGGAAATGGACTAGGATACTTCTTGTTGAATCCATTTTATTGCAAATTATAGTTGTTATTGTGTGGGGTAATTTTAATTTTTTAAAAATTAATAATATGCAAGTTTTGGTACACTGAGGCTTGTGCTTGGAAAAATGCAGTTTTCTGTTTGGTAACAGACATAGGAAAAAATTACTAAAATAAGTTTTCTTGCTGTAGTAATTAGAGATGTTGTTTTTAAATGCCTAAGTTATTAACGAGTACCATGTGAGTGAAATTCCTTCTTTCTTTTAAGCCAGGCCTTATTTAAATTATGGATGATTTTCCCTTCTGCCTTACATTCTCAGAACGCATTTGGCTGCTATCCCCAGAATTGTGAATAGCTATTTCCTGTAATGAGTTAAAATAATTTCAAGGTGCCCAGATAGATCTTAACTTGTAGCCTATAAACAATATAGAGCATGGCTAGAAAGCATTAGGGATTTATTTGCCAGACTAATTCAGGATCAACACTACATTTTCTTCTTGTTGTTGTTTTTTAGGTGTTTGTGTTTGGCACTGTCACTGAATGGCTGCATTTCTACAACAAGTGGTTCTACTGCTGCCTGTGGATTGTGAATGGCTTGCTGCAGTCCACGGGCTGGCCCTGTGTGGTAGCTGTCATGGGAAACTGGTTTGGCAAAGCTGGGTATGCAAAAATTGGTTCTCTCTCTTGCACATATTTTTTTAGTGGCTTTCCTCTCCTCTGTGCAGTTATTGTAAAATATTTCTCTTCCTGTTAAACGTGTGTTTCCTGTGTGTCCGCATTGTTTTTTTTTACTGAACACACTAGTCCTGGCCATGTGATTGATCATAGTTGGTTGAGCTGCATTCCTGCCAAGATGAAAATGTGAAATTTTACTTAATCCTATTTATAAGGACAAAGGCTAGTTGTCCTTTTAGGAAAGAAGCAGTAAAATTTAACAAGGATTTGGCTGCTAGTGTTCAATTATTTAAGTATAAGGTTTATTACTGTCTCACGGACTCTAGTTTTATAGATGTTATGATAGCAGCAACGAATAGTATACTATTAAGAATATAAAGGATGACAACAGAAACATGCATGTCTTGCATGCTAATGTGATAAATACTAAAGAAAATATCTATGAATATGTGTGAGAACTATCCTTATGTCAGGGGACAAGTTATTCCTTAGGAGAGGAACTGATGTTGAGAAGGTTGAGCCCGCTCTCCTCGGCCTCTGTTAGATAAGGCCCCTCTGGCCACCTGGGCTGATTGGAAGGAATCCATATGAGAAAGGTGGTATCTTTGATGCTCAGTCTCGGAACCATTTCAGATTTTAAAAGTATCAGCCAGCATCTTGAATTGCATTCAGAAACACTCAAGCACCTCTCACAGAAATGATATAACTTGGCAGTACCAAAGCTGGCCATTGAACATGAGAACGGCTATTCTAGTTGAAGTTTCTGGATGATCTGGATGGGTGAATGTGAATGTGACTGGGAGATAACAGGAGCATGAGCAACCACCCATAGAGCCTGCTGTTCCAGAATGTTTAGAAGTAGCTACCTGAAGAGCAACTAAATGCAGGATGCTATCTGTGGCTTCAAAGCCAGTGTGTCTCGTATCTCTTCTTATTTTCTTAATCGTTTACCTCTAGGATCATGAGTGATCAGAAAAACGTATTTGTATATTCTTGTCATGCATTGACTATCTTTGTACATTAAGATCTAGCTACATGCTGCGCATCATCCTCAGGCTATGCTACGTCTTTTAATTTTTGGGTAGAACTTTCTTTTTTCATACAGCATATGTTATTTTACATATTTGCTTTTTAAATCAAATAAATGCATTTCAGTTATTCAAAGTTTTTTTGAATCTAAACGATGGCTTCTTATTCTTCTGTAATTCTTAAATCCATTATTTTCAGTTGTCCTTTTCTGGGTCTGAAAAGTGTGTATGCTCAAACAGACAAGACACGCACAGCATGATAACATACGTGCTGTACCATCCTGCCCCGAGTACTTTGAGGTGTAGAAGCTTTCCATTAGAAAGTTCTTCACTTTTTATGGTGTAACTTTTTATAGCAATAGCCATAGCACTTAGACTTATATACCGCTTAACAGTTCTTTACGGCCCGTTCTAAGCAGTTTACAGAGCCAATATATTGGCCCCAATAATCTGGGTCCTTATTTTACCGATGTCGGAAGGCTGAGTCAACCTTGAGCTGGTGAGACTCGAACTGCCGGCAATTGTCAGTCAGTAGAATTAGCCTGCAATATTGCATTCTAACCACTGTACCACCCTGGCTCCTTTATAGTAGCAATGTTATGAAAGTCCTAATAAATTAACTTGTAAAACTAAACTCGTGCATGCAGTGTTGTTTGAAGGAAGTGAATTTTAAAATGTTTTTTTAACAAGTCAATACAAAATGCTTTCATCTATTTCTGTTCGTCTTTTAACTGCCTTGTTCAAATTGTTAAAAGGGACTAACTGCTTTAGGTATTTTTTTTTTTGTTTTGCTTGATTCCGAGTTATTACCCAACTTAATTTTTTTTTAAATTTCACATTCAGGAGAGGATTTGTTTTTGGACTCTGGAGTGCCTGTGCATCAGTGGGTAATATCCTTGGAGCATTTCTTGCCTCATCGGTTCTGCAGTATGGCTATGAGGTGGGTGAGGCTTCCTGCCATTGTCCTACTTGGATTGGAGCCAGGGATATTTGAGCATGAATTGTGTGTTTTTATTTATTGAACTTATTAGCGTTTCTCTGTGTCTTCCAATAAAATATGTTGGGACTTTATATACAAGCAAAAATAAAATACCGGGAGGATTAATTGCTAGATTTAAGATGAGAAAATCCAAGAGACACCCATAAAATATCTTCATTGGGTTTTTTCCCTCCCTTTCAGTATGCCTTCTTGGTGACTGCATCAGTACAGTTTGCTGGAGGAGTTATTGTCTTTTTTGGCCTTGTGATTTCTCCCAAAGAGATAGGTAAGTAGAAACACCCTTTCACTTGTTTTCTCTTTGCTGCTTGTAATCCCAAATTGCAAGTGGTGCATAGTTAATTTTTGACTTGGTACATCACTCAAAATCCATAACCAACACTCAAAATCTATATTATTGAAAACCTCATTAGATGCTGGCATTAGGGGTAAGATTTGTTTCCCCAATTTTAAACATTAACAAGTAGTCCTCGATTTACAACTGTTTAGTGATCATTCAAAGGTACAGCGGCACTGAAAAAAATGTGACTTATGACCATTTTTCAAAGTTATGACCTTTGCAGCCTCCCATATTCATGTGATCAAAATTCAGATGCTTGGCAACTGGTTCATACTTATGACCGTTGCAGTGTCCCAGGGTCATGTGATCACCTTTTGCGACCTTCTGACAAGCAAAGTCAATGGGGAAGTCAGATTCACTTAACAACTGGGTTACTAACTTATAAATGACAATGATTCACTTAACAACCAAGGCAAGAAAGGTCATAAAACAGGGCAAAATTTATGTGCTACTTAACCACATAAATTTTGGGCTCAATTGTGGTTCTAAGTCAAGGACTATCTGTACTGTATATCCTGCCTTTATCACAAGTCTAAATTGGTCAACAGATAAACAAAACGGTGTGCACATACGAAAGAATGACAATTCTGAACTTCATAACTAAAAAGGCAACAACAATAACATGGCAGTAATAAAACCGTACCAATATTTCACTTGACAAAATGTCTGCAATGCTGCATCTGAAACCAGGCTGATGACTCACAGTACAGAATTAACTTTTAATGGAAGTATTGTGGCCTGGTAGATTACTTCAAGGTGGATTCACATTTTATTACACCTGAGTTCTTCACAGCAACTTCCTTAAGGGTTCAGTTTTGGTCATAATACCTCCAAGAGTAGAAGCATTTCTAAGCCAAAGGAAGAGCAGGAGGGAGCAAGGGAGCTGATTCAGAAGGGAGGAGCAAGCGCTGAAAAGAGCAGGCATTCAAAAGAGCAGGCATGAGCCGAGGGATTTTCCCTTCCTCTGCTCTTTTTAAGTTGCCTTTCTGTGATTTCTCCTAGGCCTCCCTGAAATTGGCAAAGAAGGGGAGGGTGAAACTGCTGAAGAAGATGCCACTGAGCCATTAATTAGCAGCCATGAGAATGAAGATTTTGACGAACAGAATTACACTATTCAGGCATCCAACCTAAGCAGTACAAATGCTCCATCCCAGGCCATTGGATTTTTTCAGGCATGTTGTCTGCCTGGCGTCTTATTGGTAAGGTTGTTGTTATCATCCCCTTACAGTGAAATATTATTTGCACTAAGAAACAAGGTCACATGATATCTATAGGCACAAGTATTTTTAAGGACACTGTCTTGGTTCTCCCCTCCCAATATCCTTTTAACCTCTGGTATTTTTTATTTCAAGAAAGTATTATATAAATAAAAATAGAAGCTGGCATGCTGCAAAGCATCAATTTATTTCTAGGAATATCTTTAGAGCTCACATGGGGTAAGAGGAAATCGAAGAAAAGGAACAATGGACAGCTGCAGCCCAATTCTTAGCTTAGCAATCTGCCAACCTGCAACCCCCCCACCCCCCAAAAAAGGACAGAAGTAAGTGAAGTGATAGACAAAATCTTGGGGTGGGGAGGAGCAGCCTAATTAAGTTTGCTTCCTTGTCAGTGAGTGGTTTGTGACTGGCTGTGTGCACATTACCCTTGAGAATTCCATTACATAATGTTACACTTCCAAAAGTGTCCATCTGCCCCTAACGTTTACTTATTCCAATATTTCTCAATCTTGGCAATTTTAAGATGTGTGGGTCTCTAACTCCCACATTTCCCAAGCCAGAAATCTAGGGAATTGTCCACCTATCTTAAAGTTGCTGAGATTCACCGACCTAGTCAATATTAAATAATGCTGCGTTGGGTCAGAACAAGAAGAGACAGCATCATTTTGGATTTTTAAGAAAGCCAGGCAGTGCTTCCCATTTTTTCCTCTCATACTGGTGCATTTGACAGTAACTGATCTCCAGTTCATCCAACATGTTTTCTAATGGATCAGATTCAGATTCTTCTATTCAAGATCTGATAGTCTATGCCAGGCATCCCTGACAGAGTGTCAGCTCTTGAATAGAAAAATCTGAACCTGATTCACTTTTAAGTTGGCCAACCTTGTCAACTTTTAAGAAATAAATCAAGACAGCCACTTCCAGAAGCTGAATTCTAGAAATGACAGAAGCAAGAAATTTCAACTAAAGGTTATGATATGTCATAATTACTCTAACAACTGAACAGTAGCTATAGCATTACTCTCACTTGTGCCCATCCTACAGCTTTAATAAAGGTGGCTGCTGGCTGGGGGAATTCTGGGAGTTGAAGTCCACAAGCCTTAAAGTTGCCAAGACTGAACATCCCTGCTCTGTGCATTATAGAATTACAAAGCCATGCTGACTCAGCTAGGATTGTTTTGATTCTAATAGCTTTTCTTTTGGGATGGTATTTATTTGTTTCAGTATTCCTTGGCCTATGCTTGCCTGAAGCTAGTGAATTACTCCTTCTTCTTCTGGCTGCCCTTCTACCTCAGCAACAATTTTGGTTGGAAGGAGGCAGAAGCCGACCAGCTCTCAATCTGGTATGATGTTGGAGGCATTATAGGTATGGCTATGGAGCAAAAGACAAATTCTTTTTGTTGTTATATTTAATTTTCTGCTCATTGTGGGATGAGAACAGGATGTGGCTGGGTGTGGGTGAGAATTCTAGTTTAACACTAAGTAGACACCACTTGTCTACCAATTAGTGACTGGCAGGCAAAGTGATGATGGATGTAATAGGCCAAAGGATTTGCAGGATGTCAAATGTATGTAGTTATTAGAATTTATCCTGTCTTCATTATTTTATAAATAACTCAAAACAGTGAAGTGGAAGCAGTATGCTCCGTCCCATATTTGGGTAAACCAGGTTGCCCTGATAGACTGTTCCCACCAGAAAAAACACTTAATCTCTCTCCTGGTATAGCTGACAAAGTGAGGAGAGCCCGTGGCTTAGAGGTTAATACATCTACTTAATATGCAAGTACCCAGGGTTCGAATCCCAGAAAGGGTATGGGTAGCTGATGAGAGCTAAATAGCTTGAAATAGAACTATACTGTCTCCATTTATTTCTTTGTCAGTAAAATATAAATTCAAAACACACAAAAAGAAAAACACTAAAAGCATTGAGCTTACATAATACTTCTTCCTCACACCTCATAATAACAATCTTATATGGTAGATGGACTGAGAGAAAGTGACTAGTCCAAAACCGCCTGGATGGTTTTCATGCCTAAGGTGGGACTAGAACTCACAGTCTCCTAGTGATTGGCCCAAAGTCCTCCACTGTACTTTCATGTCTAAGTTTTACGCCTAAGGTTAAGGTCACGCCTTAACCACTACACTAAACTGGCACTATAACAATCTAATTGCCTACAGCAGCTTCCCAACACACTTGGGCACTGCCCCATCTCCAACTCCCAGAATTCTTAGCATTAGTGTTGCTGTCTGGGCTATCTGGAAAGTTTAAGTCTCACTTTGGAGAAGACCCAAATGGGAAAAAGATCGTTTAGAATAAGTGGCTGGAGAATCTTCCAGTCAACACAATGTATGAAAGACAGACAGCTAAATTTGTAGCCAATTGTGCTTTTAAAAAAATTAATCAGTTAAATTTATATGCTTCCCATCTCACTATCCAATGATTTTGGATAGTTTCCAACATTGTAAAAATAGTAAAGTAATAAATGCTGATTCTTGTTCTGCATTTTTTCTTATAATGATTATGATCTGTTGTGATAAGTCTTTATTCCTTTTATTTCTACAGGTGGTACCATCCAAGGTTTTATCTCTGATATGCTACAAAGAAGAGCTCCTGTATTAGCTATTAGCCTCATCTTGGCTATTGGATCTCTCTTTGGATACAGCCGTGAGTACTTTCCTGCACAGTAGTTTTTGTGGCATGAGCTGTTTTCTTTACCATATTAAATCAGCAGTTGAAATGGGTTACAATCAACTCACCTTTTGAGTTTAATAAGAGATAGAATTCTCAGTAACCTTAAAAAAATAAATTACAAGAAACCTGCTCAATAAGCTGGGCAGATAAAACTCTTCAGCTAACATCTTACTAATGAAAGTGGTGAGCCAGGTGCTTCTGGGAGACCCACAAACTGAGTGTTGCATTGTGTGCTGGAATGAACAGGAAAAGGAGAATATTCTTTTCCAGAAGAGGGCACTATCTGCACTTGTGCAGATGAACCTTTATTGGAGCATTGCCTGTGTTTAGGCCATAGGCACAAGTGAGAGTTGTTAGGGTAATTATAGCTTTGAATATCCTAAGCTTTATTTGAAATTCATTGCTTCTATCATTTTGCTGGAAACCCTATAATTTCTAGAATTGAGCTCCTGAAGGTTACCCTCTTGATATATTTCTTTTGATTTTTCTCTTTCTGGGTGAAATCAAGAGATTTCAAAATCTTTAAAATTTGATTTTCAAAATCAGAAGCTGGGTGAGAGCAGTGAGCAAAAGCAAAGCTTGTTATTATTTTGGAATAATGTATCTCAGAGATTTCATGGAGAGTCTCCCAAATCTGCTCTTCCTGATACAGATGTTGAAATATTGCACTAGCAGCAGCCTTTACTCACTCTTGGCCAGATCGCTTGATTAGATCAGTGCTTGGCAAAACACTTGTGCTGAATTCTTGGTTTCAGTGAGGTTGGGAACACGCAGTTCCCTTCAGTTTTGTAGGTTCATCTATGAGAGGCTAAAGTCCTTTCAGTTCAGTGTTCTTGGCTGCCTTGCTAAATGTTCTATTCCAGTTCAGGGAGATTCAAACAAATCAACTTTTATTGATCCAAAATTGCTCCAGCAATTCAACTATGGACTAAACCAAATATAGCTAAGCATAGAGCTCCTCTTGCCTTCCTCATCTTTCTCCCCTGGTTTTGAGAGGGAAGCATACTTAGCCATCAGCGAAGGCAAAGTTAAAGAACACTCTATTGCAGCAGAAGATTGCAGCACACATATGTGCCAATGCATAATCTTGAAAAGGGTTTCTTATAATCAGCTTTTCATCTCATCTTGAACTTTTTATCTGTGGCAAAAAGAATTATGACCTTCTTTTCTTTGTTTCCATAGGTTCCCCAAATAACAAACCTATCAATGCAGTTATCATGGCAATTACAGGTAAAAGATCAACATATTTTCAGGGACAGTAAAAGAGATCTGTTTTCATAATGAGATGGCTTGCTTCAGTGTTTTGTTGCAGCCATAATCTGGCTTGTGAGTTTTTCCCACTTTTATTTGTAACCCAGCAGATTTATAACAGCATGCTCTATAACCAAATGGGTTATTCAATGCTAAAATCATGGTTGACTGCAATGTATGAAGAAATCATTTAAATTCTAGTCTGTTACAAGACTCTACTGCCATCGGTGTAGATTCTCAGTCATCCAGGTCCTGGTTGTCCCAAAGGTGCTTTTTCAAGATGACTTCTCAAGTAAGAAGCTTCTTCAGCTCTGGTGGGGAATCCAGCCAGAGCTGAAGAAGCTTCTTGGATGAGAAGCCAAACATCTTCAAAGAAAAACCAGAAAGTCCAATTACCTCTTGAAAAAACACCCTTGGATCTACTGCCATAGCATTTAGGGAATACTGTACATTTTGTATTTCCTTCTTCCAGAAGTTCACAATCAGCACCTTTGGGAGAGGGAAGCAAACACATTTGTGGATATATAATTTCTATTTACTAGTGGGACACGAGACCAGTGGCCTCCAACCTTATGAGTACCAGCGACTGATTCCACAGAAAGAGGTTCTTCCGCAGACCAGGACCAGTTCCACAGAGTGGGCGTGGTTTCGCATGCTGCCTGCATCCTGTGGATGGGGCTTCACTTATTTGCGGGGCCTGGTTGCTGGCATGCCACGGATTGATGCTGGTCCACAGACTGGAGGCTGGGAACCCCTGCATTAAACCATGCAAACTTAATGATGAGCAAATGGGCAATAGTCTAGACCAGTGTTTCTCAACCATGGCAACTTGAAGATGTGTAGATTTCAACTGCCAGGATTCCCCAGCCAACGGGGAGTGATTGTCTGGTTGCAAATTAACAATTACTCCAAACTAAATCAGCACATTTTAGTATTTCCACTGATGTCTGGATGCATGGCTGGTCTGACTTTTCAATAGTTTTCTTTGGTTAAGGGACAAGATTGCTGGTTCAGATGAAGACCACCTTGCTTGGTATTGGAAACAGCCCGCCTCCTCTGTTTTCTCATTCTTACCTGCATTTTCCTTTTGATGTTTCGTAGGGTTTTTTATTGGAGGCCCTTCCAACATGATCAGCTCTGCCATTTCTGCAGACCTGGGGCATCAGGACGCGATCAAAGGAAATAGTGAAGCTCTTGCAACCGTGACAGGGATTGTGGATGGCACTGGCAGTATTGGGGCCGCTGTGGGTCAGGTGAGACAGATCCGCAAAGCAATCAGGATTGTTATAGCAATGAAGGAACTCATACAGCTAGACTTGACTAATGACCATAATGATACCTGTTCATTCTGATTGGAAGTGTCGATGGTCATAAAGCAATCATCATGCTACAGGCCCAATTACGATCTATTTTTGTAGCACTCATTAAGCAAATCAGTACAGTTAACAGGTGAAGCTGCCGTTGTTAAGCAAATGTGGCGATCATTAAATATACCCATTGGTTGCTATGGGCCATTTTTGCTGAAATAAAGTAAGTAAATGCCAGATTTGTTAAAACAGCTTGTGGCCACATTGACCACAGGATGCTGCAAACGGCCATAAATTTGTTCAGCGCTCAAAATGCAGTCATGTGACCCTGGGGGGAGAGAGCAGTCCAAATTTTGGAATTGGGTTGCAAGTGCCCTTTTGGGGGGGGGGGGGGTTTTGGAATCTCTTGTAACNTGGGGGGGGGGGGTTGGAATCTCTTGTAACTTTAGTCACTAAGCAACTGGAGGAGAACGACTAATACTGAAGCGAAGGTTTCTTAAATTGAAAATTTAAGATCTGGCAGGCTTTTCTTTTCAGCAACATTTCACTAAAGGTTGTTTTAATAGTAATATTCGTTACATTTCAGAGGGGATAAGAAAAAAGGGTGAACTCTCCTTAGAGAAAACATAGCTTATTGGGGACTTTTTGTTTAAAAAAATGTGCTTTCAGCGCATCTAGAGGACATTCAAACTGCTTGCAGTCAAATTCCAATCCTGAGCTCCTGCTGACTTTTTTATACAAACAGAGTCTTTTGTGGTGCTGCTAACTTATGTGTTTGAAAGCCTGCTGTTTGGCAGATCTTCCCTATGGCAAATAGCATTTTTAAAAGATTTTTTTTAATCTTGCCTTTATTACTTTTATAAATAACCCCAATATTGGTAAATAGCCAGTACTATTTCTTCCTCTCATTTTCAGCACAACAACAACCCTGAGGGGACCTGAAAGAGAGAGTGACTGGCTCAAAGTCACCCAATCAGTTTTTGTGCCTAAGGCAGGACTAGAAGTCACAGTTTCCTGGTTTCTAGTCTTGTGCCTTAAACCAGGGGTCTCCAACCTTGGCAGCTTTAAGACCTGTGGATTTCAAGTCCCAGAATTAATACAAACGAATTCTGGGGGTTGAAGTCCACAAGTCTTAAAGTTGCCACGGTTGGATACTCCTGCCTTAAACTGTCTCTCTTTTCTTTCCCTTTCACCTTCTCAGCCTATTAAGGTATGTATGTGGGGGTGTAATGGGGAGGATAATGCACAATGAGAGTCAACTTTGCATATCTAGCAATGTTGCTGTCTGGGAAGATGGAGATATAAATAATTTCACTTTCTACTGTATTTCTATGCTTATGACTTTCCTTATTCATTTCCGTGTCATCTAGAAGACAGCATCTTTCTTCCCTGTTTCTGCAGGGGGAAGGAAGAGCCCAGTGCATGATTTTCACTGGTTTGTGTAGTACTGGCAAAGCACCAGGTTAGAAACTAGGAAACAGAGAGTTCTAGTCTCATCTTAGGCATGAAAGCCAGTTGGGTGGGTTTTTTGACCACTCTCTTTCTTTCATCCCTACCTATCTCATAAGGTTGTTGTTATAGGGAAAATAGAAGAAAGAAGGAGTGCTAGGTAAGTTTGGCACCTTAAGTTATTTATAAAAAATAGTAAAGGCAGGATATATAAATAAATATAAATAAATCTAGCAGAAATAGCAAAAACAAAACTAAAAAAAAACAGGATACAGAGAACAAAAGAACAATTGGTAGCTATTTTGGTAAAGTAGGAAAAAGGAAGACTAATAATCCTTTATGGAGAAAGGAGAGAGAGAGATGTAACTGGACAAGGAAGGATGCCATATTTAAATATTATAAATAGAATTAAAATCAACCAGCCTTTCTCAAAATTAAAGGCATAATTTTTTCAGCAGTAATGTCTTCAGCCAGTTCCAAATTCTGCTCGTTTCTTTTAACAGCATCTTAGCAAATGTAAGGTGACAATTCACAAGTCATATTTCTGTTACATAGATAGGACATGAAGGTACTTTTTTAAAAAACAACAACTTATGCTCTGTTGCATCAGTGGCCTGCTTCATGCAAAATACAAAACCGTAATGCATGAGTTCACGCATGACATGAAACCAAGGACAAGCAAGTCCCAGTGTGATTTCATGCTTTGTGAAGAAGATCAACAGTGTGTAGAATTATATCCCAATATAGTAGGCCCATCCAGGCTGCCGACCCCACTTTGGATGTCATTTCCCACAATAGCCAAGCAAGTCTGGGGAGAATGGGGTGGGCTGTAAATAACACATGGGTTGACCGTAGGAACTATTTACCTGCTTTACTAGCCTGCTACATTGCTCACTTGCAAAATGGCTCACAAGAACGGTTGTCTGAGTTCCTTTTCCCATTGGCTCCTTTTATGTGTAAACAACAAATATGCATTAATATTTACAAATCTCTTCTGTGGGCTTTTAGACTAAGCAAAATTTATTATGTTTGTCCCAAGGGTGCTTCTTCTGGAGGCAACTGGACTTTCTTGTTTGTTTTTCTTTGAAGATGTTTCACTTCTCATCCAAAAAGTTTCTTCAGCTCTGACAGGATAGTGGGATATGGAAGGATTTATACTCCTTGCAGACAGCTGGTCATTTGCATCTTTTTAAAGGGTTGTTGAGGCCACTTTGAGATTTATCTGTGTCCTCAGGTTCACTCCTGGTTCCTGTAGTCTGCAGGTTTTTTCCCCCTCAGAAAATCCATTCCTACTCCCACACCATTCAAAGGGTGTTCATCCCAAATTGTATAGGTAAAGATCTATAGAGACCCTCGGTCATCCAGGATGACTGAGAATCTCTACAGACGTTCATTATGTTTGTTTCTCTTGCACAGTGTCAGAGCTGCAAGCAGCATCCCTTCTGTTGTAGAGTTTTCGATAGGTCGCACAAGGAAATACAGGACAAACTTGGAAGAGATGTGAGTGCAATGTAGGAATGCACTTAATGATTTGGCAAAGGTGTTGGCAACTATAGAAAAGTGCTAGGGCTGGAAAGAGTATCTTTAAAACTTGGCTTTGGGGGAATGTTACAATAATGCTTTGGCCAGTCTGATTTGAGGGAGCATAAGCAGTGTGGAATTCCTCTCAGCTTTCTTCTGACTCTGGAGTGGTTTTGCTCTAAGAAATTACTAATCCTTTGCTTCACGACCTCAGGAAGCAACACAGTGCTTTTCAAAGCTGTAAGACCGGCCATTGTGTGAAGATAACAATGGCATTACCTTCTGTAGAATTCATTATTCCTAGCCATTGCCATTCTCCAATTTTTCGAACTTCCTTTATTCACGAGGGCTTTGTGTCTGACAAATTGTATCCTCTACTTCCTTCTCTACCTAAGATTGCTGTTATCTGTGACAGGACATCACCATAGCAACCAGCTGAGCTTCCACAAACTGGGCTGTCTCCCCTAGTGGCAAGTCAGCATCAGAAATATGTTGAACTTGTCAGAAAAAGAAGAGCCTTAAAGAAGCCAGCATGTGAAACATAAACGCGCTAAGGTTTATTCCAGCGGTAGAAATGAGGGCACTTTGGACCAAATCTCTTCAGAACCATTTGAAGTGATTTATGGAAGAGGAGAAAAAGCAGAAACATTATTTATTGATGCACAAAATGTCCCAAGTGAAAATGTAATTTCCATGCAAAAGTAAACATGACTATGTTTTAAGCTAGTTTGTCCACTGTGAGTTGCCTAGCCTGTTTAACTTTCAGGGCCTATTACGTTTCTCATTATTAACTCTTGGATTCCCAGCATCTATCTTTCAGCCAGTCAGATTTAGCACCAAACTGTGAGACACACATCTACACAGAAGCCTGATGATGGCAGATGAGATTCTGCTGAAACGTTGCTACAACTTTAA
>BHFT01058879.1:9107-23638 GCA_004320025.1 Laticauda laticaudata
CCCCCCCCCCCCCCAAAGAATTGAAATTTAATTAAGATGCTGTAAAGATTAGGGGTTTATCCTTATTGTCTTTCCTCTGGAACAAACCATAGCAATCAAACTTTTTTAGGAAAATCTTTAATAAACATATACTATATGACTTATAATCTGGGTGGAGTTCAATCTGGTTGCTCTTTAAAAAGTGGAAAGGGTCCTTGGGCTGTGAGCTTGGCTACCTGTGTTCTGGAACCATGGCTCTCCTCGCTGGTTAAGGCCTCCTAGAAGATGGAATGTAGTTGGGCTCAAAAGATGATTAATGCCTATTTGGAGGCGGAGACAGCACTTCCTGCCCTGTGTGCACCCCACTTCCCTTGGACCCCACAGAATTGGACAATTTTCATCCGGTATCCAATCTTCCTTTTTAGGGAAAGTTGTTGAGAGGGTTGGTGTACAGCTACAAAGGAGCTTGAATGAAGCAGATTATTTGAACCATTTTCAGTCCAGCCCCAGGCAGAGCACTGAAACAGTGTTGGTTGCACTTGTTAGTGAGTGGGGGGCTTGGGATGGAAGTGGTGCAACTATTCTGGCCCTCCTAGCCCTTTCAATGGCTTTCAAGACCATTGACCAGCTGCCCTTCTGGAACAACTTCAGAGGTTGGGAGTATGAGGCATCATGTTATGGTAATTCTCCTCCTTCCTCCATGGCTAGTCAGTGTCAGTAGGAGATGAGAGGTCAACTCATAAACCCGTGTACTCCAAGATATCCCAGGGCTTGAGCCTTTTCCCACTCCTTCTTACCCTCTACATTAGGGCTGTCAAACCCGTGGCCTGGGGGCCAGATGCGTCAAGTGCTGGCCACACCCATGCCCGGTTTAGCGAAGGGAGAAAGTTGCAATATGTCACATCACAACGCCGTAACAACACGAGTTTGATACTCTTGATCTACATGAAACTTCTAGGGGAAAACATTAGTCAGTATATGGTCTGATATTATCAATATGATGATTATACAGTATATATCCACCCAAATCCCAATGAGTGATGCTGTGGCTGTGTTAACCAACTGTCTGGAGGCTGTAAAGGTCTGACTTCGATTCAACCCTGGCAAGACAGAATGGCTATGGGGTCTTTACCCCTTAGGCCCAGTGATATTTCATCTTTGATGCTGGATAGGATGGCACTTCCCCAAATGGAGCTGATGAGCAATTTGGGGGTCCTTCTGGACTCACAATTCTTGCTTGGGGAACAAATGGCAGCTGTAGCTAGTGGTGTCTTTACACAGATTCCTCTACTGTATCAAGTATGCCTCTTCCTGGACCAAGAGGTCTTGCTCATAGTCACACATGTCTTGGTCACCTCCAATTTGGATTGCTACAGGGTCACTTTACATGGGGCTGCCCTTGAAGACCACTCAAAAACTGGCCCAGAACTTGGCAACATGCACAGTGATGGTGCCCCTCATCTTACCTATATAACACCTCCATTGCATGAACTGCACTGGTTTCCAGCCTCCTTTTGGGTGCAATTTAAGGTGCTAGTCAACACCTTTAAAACCCTATATGGCACACAGTCAGGTTATCTGCAGGTCTGCCTTTCTCTAAGGACATCCCATACCCATCCAATCAAGTCACATAGGATGGGCACATTCTTAATTCTTTCCCTTAAATATTGCCATGGATGGGGACTAGGAGGCATGTCTTTTCTGAGGCAGCCCCTGCCCTATGGAATACCTTTTCCCCTGAAGTGTTCAGCAGGCCTCCATCCTTTTAGCCTTCCATAAATATGAAGACTTGGCTGTTTCCCCAAGTCCTGGGATAAGATGAGATGACTGCACATTGGAAGCTTGACATGGTGCCAGGTATTCATTCGTAATGTGTTTATTTTTTATAGATTCTTTACAAATGTGTTTTAATTTTTGTTTAAGAGCTGCTCAGTTTGTTTTAGCATGGGTGGCTACATACATGTTTTAAATAAATAAAGTGTAGAAAGACAGCAGAAACAGATTTTAAAAGATACAAAGAATTCTACTATTTGGGCTACCTTTCAAAGATATCCTTCAGCAGAAGTACCAGGAATAATGTTGTCAATTGCCAGAGAGAACCACTAGGGCCATACTTCAATTATTTTAGTACAACCAAACTAAATACTTCCATTTCTGTTCAGAAAGGACACAAGAACTGTTTTAATCTCTGCCTTTTGGGAATCAGTTGGGTCCTCTGTAGATCTGAAGAGATGGATCCAAACAGATTGGAGACTTAATTGCTGCCCCTCACACTCCCTTCATTGGTGCAAAGAGCGACTGCACTAGCTGTGCATTGCTTACAGAAATTGTTGCCCAGCAACAGGGAGGCTCATCTCTCTGGCAAAATCCCACAACCATTCCTGTGAACTGATTTGCATGTGAAAAATGAGCTTCCTTCCATGGCTAGAATATCAGTGGGTTTTGAATCCATTATGCAAGCTCTGAAATTTCCTTGCCTGGGAACTGGCATTCTATTACTCTAAGTTGGCCTATGCTCATTGGTCTTAGCAATAAGCAGCTCTCGTGCCATATGGTGACACAGGAACCCCACCAGAGGGTACAATTAATTGTTTGTAGGCTTTCCCTTTGTAGCAACGCTTCAGAGAAGCACCCACTGACTTTTATCTCAAGGCCACGTGCTTAGGCACCACATCCAACTGGCATAAAGCCAATGATATTGAGACTTCTGCAGCTTTCCCCATCTTCACTGGAAACCAGAGAAAATAAAACAGGCTGTGGGAAGTTTTGGTAGAAGCAGTTTCCTGTAGGAAATTGAATCCTATACCTAATCAGGAATGCCACTCCATACAGACCTAAGCTGTCTGGTAAGATTTACTCTGCTGGGAATAAGAAAACAATTTAATTGTGTCCTTTTTTACTTATTTATTTATGATAAGTAAAATTTATAATTTATTTATTTAATTATAAAAATTGCTTTTTATAATATATATTACATTCCAGTTCAGGAACACAAGTATTAAACATATATGTGCCTAATTCACAAGAAGTGGCTATTTTAAATAGATTATTGTTTTTCATTTTATGATAAATGCAAGCTGTAAGGAAAAAAGGAAATGAGAATGTATGCATGTTGCACATGTCTTGATTTCCATACATTTTGCTTAATTAGCAACTCATTAAATATAGTAAACATTAATATGAATTAGCTATTTCAGTTCAAGCCACATTTCTGAATGTTGCATAAAGAATTTCCAAAAGGGTTAAAAGAGACTTAAAAACACTGACACCTAAATCATAAAATATGAATAACAGTATTTGTGCTTTTGGAAATTATAATGTTGAACTTCGTAAACTAGGTCTATCATCAGCAATGCAAAATTAGGCTTCATGTTTTTAAACTATTTATTTGAAAGTAAACATTCTAATCTGATAATAGTTTTCAAAAGCTTTTTGAAGTTTGGCTCAAGGCTCATGATAAGAGCGATCGCTAGAATCCTGGCATTTATATCAAAAGATAATGTTCGTTCTGGCACAAAACCTTTTTATATAATGATCTGTTTATTAGGATTCTTATTTTGTAGGCAAATTAATATTATGGTTTACTACTAATTACGAGTGAGCCCAGAATGGATATGAAAGTCTATGAAAATGCACTGGAAGAATGGAAGGGTTAAAGAACCAATACTTCTACTGCAACAGCAAAACCCACTTCCTGAAACTGGAAAAAGATTGATATTAATATTCCTGTGAATTTTGATGTGGAAGTTTTAATCTGGTTCTTTCTCAGTGGAATTTAGGTCTGATTTGTTTGTGTTTGGTAGATTAATTAACACAAGCAACCACCCTATAAGTAGCTTCAGATCTTATAAAATAATAAACATATAATGACAGTATCTTTTATTGAGCTACTTCAAATGCAGAAAGTGGAATTTGGAAACTTTGGCAGGAGGAGCTGTGACGATTTGCTCCAGCTTCCCAAATCTTTCAGAAAACTAGATCAATAACCCACTATCAAAACTGGCCCTGACATAAGATAACATTTCAAACAAACATTTTCTTCTCCATTTGGCTCCTGTACAAGAATGAGGGGATGGGCAGGATGTCTGCTCTGAAATAAAATGGAGGGGAGGGGAGGAGCAAGCGGAGAGAGGAAGGGCTAGCCAGGGGCACAATTTGCTGGTTCTCTGAACTGGGCAGAATCGTAACAATTGGTTCTATAGAATGGGTCCAAACCAGTAGAATTCCACCCCTGCTGGAAGACCTGAAGGACTAAAATGGGAACAGTTTGTGATTACTAAGAGTCGACTCTGATTTGAAGACCACATAATCAATCAATCAACCACTGATCTTTATGTCTTTTATATCTTTATGTCCTTATATCTTATATTATAAAGCGTTCCTAATATTGGTGCAGTATTCCTAGTTCACAGTTGAAATTTATATATATCACTGTTCAAAATAATATCTTACAACACAAATACAATATTGTTCTTAGCACTTCTGACAATTCAAGAAAAAGCCAATACAATGCACGTGGATAATGGGAAAGGCAAACTTATACATAACTTCCAAGAATGTTGCTTATCTAAACAATGATATTTTTTTTTCACATGCTAACTTCAAGGTAGATAGATGATTGTGTGCAAACTAGGAGTCACTTCTTGTAGTTACAAGTAGGCACACTGTTGCTATTTTGCAGCATTCCAATCTCAAGATGCCCACATATTTAAAATCCGGTTTGCTCCAATCTCAAGATGCCCACATATTTAAAATCCGGTTTGCGGTTAATAACGTGGCAAGCCAAAAATAAAGTTGTAAAATCAGTGCTAAGTAAAAGCATCAAGTGTTTCCATAAAAATTTTAAAAAAAATATCTGTGAAACATCCGTGAAAGTGTCAGCAGACTCTGAAGGCATCATTTCCCACCAGGCTCAGTTCTTCATGCAGATATCATCCATGAGAATGCAACAGAGGGGGGCAGGAAGCTTTGTGAGACTCCTGACCCCAAATTTCATGAGACACTCCTTTATTTCTGCTCTCAGGCCACTCTGCATTCCTATTCACCCCAACCCATGAGACTGATCTCACTTCAATACACCCCATTATGTCTCTTTTCTTTGGACTCCTTTTCAGTGACTGACTTGGCTCTGCCTGGGAAGAACACCCTCACCGTGGCTCCAAAGCAGCACTGGCTGCCTTGTGCAGGAAACAATTAATGCTAAGTGACTGTGTCTTTGTAAGCCCAAGGACTCCAAACCTGTTGGGAAGGCATGGGAACAACTGCAGATTGCAACAGGGGCAAGCAAAAGAAAATAAAAACCTTTCCAAACAAACACCGATTTTAAATCAGTGTTAACCAGACAGGCAGCCTCTATAAAGCCAGTCTGGAAAGAGAGGCCCTAAACACTGTCTCTTTGTTAAGACTATGAAAGCCCTGTCAGCACTGGACAAAGACAGATTTGCAAAGGATGTTGCCATGTGTCAGGTGCAATAGCTAAATAGGGGGATGCAGGGAAAAAAAAAGTGAACGTAACCTCAGAGGAAAGGGACATCAGCCCTGCCTTTCCTTAGCCAGGGCTCCGTTTACAGCTGGGCACAGGCACAACTGCATTCATGCCATTTCCGATCTGGCAGGGAGAACTACCAAGCACAGGAATGTAGTTAAAAAGAAGGCAGGGATGTTCTTACAAACCTTAGAAACATTGTAAACAATTAATTGGCATTAATTAGGGTGGAGCTTTTCAGATGCTTGGAATTAATTAAGCTCAGATAACTGATCAGCAAGGAGATCACTGAGAATATATCCCACAGTGACAAGGTTATTAGAAAGTTGCACAAAGCCTGAAGCCGTTGCTTCTATTAGCTCACAGGTTCCATTGCAGCAGGTATTGATTCCCAGGTAATCCTCAACTTACAGTTCATTTAGTGACCAAAATTACAGTGGCACTGAAAAAAAGTGACTTATCACCATTTTTCACACTTATGACCGTTGCAGCATCCCTATGGTCATGTGATTTAAATTCTTGGATGGTTGACGACTGGTTCATATTTATGACGGTTGCACTGTCCCAGGATCATGGGATCATCTTTTGTTATTTACTCAACAACCGTGTTGCTAATTTAATAACTGCAGTGATTCAGTTAATAACTGTGGCAAGAAAAGTCATAACATGGGGCAAAACCCACTTAATAAATTTCTCATTTAGCAACGTAAATTTTGGACTCAATCATGCTCACCAATCAAGGACTATCTGTACTGCTTTTATTCTACTTGGAATGCAATACCTTATTTTCTGTATCTTGTACAGAGGTGGATTCATAAACTGTATAGATGCAGAGAAATAACTCAACAAGATGTCCATAACAAAGAGCATTTATTGATTAATCAGGTATCTTTATAACTCACGTTTGTGAGGAAGTTCTTCTTTAATGACCAATCCCTTTGTACACTTGCCTTGTAGTGAAAGATGGTTATCTCCTAACCCATCTCGTAGAGGTAGAAAAGCTGCTATCAATTCATGAGTCCAGGCAAGAATGGAGGGAAGCCTCCCCCAACCCCTCAAGGGTCAATTTAGTGACCAATCAGGATTACAGATGTGACCACGTGACATGAACTACATTTCCCAGAATATCTTTAACTACATTTACCATGATGTAGTTCCTTAAGGAAACAGCTCACAATTCCTAAGTGACAATCCAATCCCTTAGACTGGCTGGGACAGCACACCTTATCTTTTTACCTTAATTAATAATAGCTGTTCATAGAAAAAAGTAGGACCAGGAGCTCCTCTAGGCTGGCAGTGTCTAGCTTGCAACTGTTTTATCAGCTTTCCCCTTAATCTCCTTCATGACAAACCAGCCTTTGTGCAGGGCTTGGATTGCAAGGGTTCTGTACTTGAGACACTACACAATTCGTAGAAGATGAAAGGCCACATGATAAATTGCTTGTGGGTCACTAAGAAATAGCTGGTGTGCAAATCACCTGTTCAGCAACCAGCAGAGAGGTGGCAATGATAAAAGCTGATGACATAGGTGAAGCCTGGAGTAATGACAATATGTGCTTTGGGGCAGGGCCTCAAATCCTTTCTGGTGGTGTGATAGTTGGTGGTGGTGAATTCATTTAAAAAAGGGAAACACTGGTGGGCCACACAGGAGTGCTTGATGGGCTTACTACCATCATTATGTTCTACAGGCCTGATCTAGTCAATGGGCTAGATAAAAATCCCAACTGGCTAAGCAGACAACCACAGATAAACCTGAAGACTTTATATGAGCTAGTAGAGGGGTCTTGGCCAGCCAAAGACTATTCTTTTGAACCAAAATAAAATAAAATAAAATATTTTTTTCTCCTTGGGCACTTCAGATTTACCAGTTCAACGTGAACTGGGAGCTTTTCGTGGCCAGGCAAACGGGCAGATATTAAAATGTTGGTTGTAGCTGCATTAGATTGAAGCAGCTGCTCTGCCTGAAATGGAAACTCTGCATGGAGGCTCATATGAGTGTGCAAGAAACTCTGGATTTGTTTATGGCAAGACTGCTTTGGGAAGGAAAATATAGGCAGAACAAAATCCAATAGCAATTCCCCTTCATGTGCTTTAACCTCATAACAAGCCTACTGTGATTAAAGAGATTTGGAAAGGACCTTGTAGGTCTTCTCGTCCAACCCCCTGCCCAAGCAAGAGACCCTACACCATATCTGACAGATGACAGTCCAGTCCAGTCTCTTCTTGAAAGCTTCCAGTGATGAAGCTCCCACAACTTTCAAAGCAAGCTGTTCTATTGGTTGATTGTTCTCACTGTCAGAAAATTTCTCCTTATTTCCAGTTTGAATCTCTCCTTTTTCAGTTTCCATCCATTATCCCTTGTCTGGCCTTCAGATGCTTTGGAAAATAGCTTGACCCCCTCTTCTCTGTGGTAGCCCTTCAAATATTGGACACTGTTATCATGTCTCCCCTTCACTAGACTAGCCATGCTGAGTACTTGTATCCATTCATCATATGTTTCAGCCACAACTCTTTCACTGGACCAAGCGTTCCCCTTTTCAGTGTTCTCACTCAGTGCTAAATACTGAAGTCAAGCTGACCAGGCTTGTTTTGGATAAATGAAATGTATATTGATCCTGAAAACTGCATTTCCACAGAAAATATTCCAGATGGTTATGGCAGCAAGTCTTTGGAGTCACCAGTCCTATCCAAAAACAGGTTCAGGAGAACAACTGTAGGTTGTTTACTTGATGGTAAACAATGATGTGTGGGAGGAAGAAGAAAAACAGGTATTCTGCCAATTACTGTCCCACATTGGATCACAGTGCAGGATATTCAGACAATAATGCTGAGTGGCCACGTTGCCAGAGGGAGGAAAAGACAGGTTGTAGAGGCAATACCTTTCATACCAACATACTTTTCTTTTGATTCAAGAATGGAAAGAAAACCCATTATGCCAGATAAGGTCTGAATAAAACAAATTAAATGGAGGCCTGTATGAATGGAATTTATGCAAAAACATGTATATAAAGATGTAAAGAGAACATGAATTGTTTATGTGCTTGTGGGATAAATCAGAATGAAATATATAATTATGGGAAAACAAAGTGTACACTGTGTGGAGTTTATGTTTGAGAGAAAATGTGTTTGTGAGAAGGAAGAAAGAACATATGTGCTACATATATACCTGGGGGGGAGTATTCTGCAGTACAATGTCTTCGAAGACATGCAGCCTCCAGCATTTTTCCTCAAAGGAATTCTTATATTTACTCAATTTACTGTATCATACAATAATTCTGGACATTTTAAGGCATGAAGCAGCAGTGATTACTAAAGGAAACTACAGGTAATCCTCAACTTATGACAACAATTGACCCCAAAATTTCTAATGCTACATGAGACAGTTGTTAAATGAATTTTACCCCATTTTATGATCTTTCTTGCCACAATTTAAGTGAATCATTGTAGTTGTTAAGTTAGTAACACAGTTGTTAAGTCTGGCTTCAGAAGGTGACATGATCCCAGGACACTGCAACCATCATAACATGAGTCATTTGCCAAGCGTCTGAATTTTGATCACATGATCTTGAGGATTGTTGAAAGGTGTCAAAGTGCCTTTCTTTCGAGGATTCGATTTTCCCGCCAGGAGAGCTCCGGTGCAGGGATACAGACAACTGCTTGAAAGCTGGATCTTTTTATTTTTCAGGAAGGCAGAGAATAGCAAGAAGTCTGCGTTCCTGGGCTAGCTAGCTTCTTATGGTAAGTCCCTGGTTTTTTTATACCATTTTCTCCCTTTGTAAGTTGATTTTGTGTGAATGTTTGTATTTGTGCTTAATGTTTCAAATCTTGTTTGAGTTTGTCTTTATTCCCACCGGAAGGCAAACTCCACAGGGTGTGGAAGGCAAACTGCGGGGTGGCCAGATTGTATTATTGGTTTTCTCTAATCTCTTTTAGTTTTAAGATAGTTTTTCATATTTGTTCTGGGGCAATCTCCTGTCTGTCCCTTTTGTAATTTATATTTTGTGTCTTTTGTCTGTTTGTTTTGCTTATGTGGCATGTCCTGTGTTTGTAAAGGTTTTCTAAATTATCTTTTTGTTTCCTTTTCTTATTTGTCTAGTTTTCTTAATTACTCAGACTTTTGTCTATAGGGATTCTTTAATACCTTTTTATTTGATTCCTTTTCCTATGTAAGTTTGTTTTATGGCTGCCCTGATGTTCCCCTTGGGCTTTTCCTGTTTTTGTGACACTAATGTCTTTGTGAAGTTCCCTTTCCATAGGATGTTGTAATGATTGTATGTGTGAAAAATGGTCATAAGTTATTTTTTTCTGTTTTATTGTAACTTCAAACTGTCACTAAATGAACTATTGTAAATTGAGGACTATCTCTACAAAATTGGGGAATATTAGCTCTTTGCAATTGAACAGAGATTCTGCCCATCCATTCTGGAAATCTTCATTCTATGGTAAACACTCTTTGAACAGCTGCATTAAAGCACAGTGAAAAGGATTAGAGTAGACAGTAGAATTACATGCCAATAAAGAAAGGTCAAAGAGGAAAATGTTGCAATTGACAAACAGGAGCCACATTTGTGCAATAAAAATAAAAATAAATTCTAGATCTAACAATGTTAAGAACAATCCATCCCTTGCTTATCAATGAAGACCAAGTGGAGCAAGTGGCCAGTTTTAAGTTTCTGGGTGTTACCCTAAAAGAGGATATGACCTGGGGTGCCCACATTGCAGCCCTGGTCAAAAGGACCCAGCAGAGATTATGCTACTTGAGACTTCTCAGAAAACAACAGCTGAATGAGAAACTGCTGGTGACCTTCTACCGCTGCACCATAGAGAGCATTTTAACATACTGCATCTCTGTATGGTTTGCCAATTGCACAGTGGCAGATAGGAAAGCACTCCAGAGGGTTAATGTCATTGCCCATAAGATCATTGGTTGCCCTCTCCCCTCTTTGGAAGAGCTTTATAGCTCCCGCTGCCTTAAGAAAGTTCAAAACATTCTCAAAGATCCATCTAAAGATCCTGGGAACCATTTTTTTGAACTATTACCATCTGGCAGACAGTACAGAATAATAAAAACAAGGACAAATAGGATGAAAAACAGCTTCTATCCCAGGGCAGTAGCTCTTTTGAATTCGGCTGTATAGTGCAGTGTTGGTGTGGTGTCGGGGGTTTCTGGTTCAATGTGTGGAGGGTGAAGGATGTATGTTTGTGTTTATTTTCATGGTTATGGTCATGGTGCACTGAAGATGGTGTTTGATTTCGTTGTACAAGGTGCAATGACAATAAAAGTAAACTAAAACTAATGATAATGGAAGAAAAGATAGTTGGTCTTTCATTCAAAAGTATTGTCTTAATTCTCCCAAAATTTAGCCAATTTATCCCACTCTTGCTAAGTCACCTGCCCATTCCAGATGATTACTAAGGTTTGGCTGAACATCCATCAAATCTTTGGGGAAAATCTCAAGGTCTCTTTGGAAACCCATTGGGTCCATCAATCACTTCCGGTGGACTGAACCTTGTGCTGTGGAAGATTGTGGTAAAATGACACATAACCCCCAACACCCACCCATAAAAACTGAATTAGCATAAGTCCCCAAATCCAGCTTGTCAGGCATTGTATTTCAACAAATGCCATTTCTTGATTTCTTTTATTTTGGATATGCATAGCATAGCACTTTATCTCACTCTCAGGAACACTGCTACATTCAAGAACTCTGGAGATAGACACACTTACAAAATACTTCTTAGTCTGTTTCCTGTACTCCTTCCGGTCTTCACTTCCTGTGAACAAATCAGCTCTCCCACACAGATAAACTTGATTCCACCACCACCATTCTCCCCAGGGGGAAAAAAAAAAAACGGTTATTCACTGCTCTCTACTCACTTTGGAGAGAATTCTCAGACCTACATGGGAGAGCATTATCTTGACATATAGCTAATTCAAAATAATGTGACATTTTAAGGGGCCATTGCTCTTTAGAAAAATCAGAGACATGAGATTTATAGCTATGCATGCTTAGTCCTGTGTTATTTAATACACACAATAAAAGTGACAAGTATTCATTGCAGGACATCTTCAAATATAAATGCTGTTTACACACATTTGAAAAACATCCAATGACCAAGCTTAAGAGTTTAAAAAAATATCTAGGTGCCATCACTAAGAACCTGATACAACTACAGGTAGTCCTCGACTTACGACCACAATCGAGTCCAAAATTTATGTTGCTAAATGAGAAATGTGTTGAGTTTTGCCCCATTTTATGACTTTTCTTGCCACATTTGTTAAATGAACCACTGCAGTTGTTTAAGTTAATAGCATGGCTGTTAAGTGAACCCAGCTTCCCTATTGACTTTGCTCATTAGAAGGTTGCAAAAGGAGAATCCTATAACCTCGGGAAACTGCAATCATCATGAGTCAGTTGTCAAGCATCCGAACATAAATCACATCAACTAATGGGAATGCTGCAATAGTCATAAGTGTGGAAAATAGTCATAAGTCACTTTTTTCAGTGCTGTTGTAATGGTCACTAAACAAACTGTTGTATCCTCAGCTTATAATCATCCATTTAGCAACCCTTCGAACAGTGGTGGTATTTAAATTTTTTTACACCACGTTTCGTAGCTATGGCTTAGTGGGCATGATGTGGCTTGATGGGCATGGCAGGGGAAGGATACTGCAAAATCCCATTCCCTCCCCCACCCCACTAACCTGCTTTCCAGTTCTGTTCTCCTGTGCAGGGCAACAAAAGAAGACCCAGCCGATCAGTTGGGACTTAATGGGAGGCAGAGTATAGATGGGAATGGGGCCAGTCAGGAGTGGGATTTGCCGGTTCTCCGAACTACTCAAAATTTCTGCTACCGGTTCTCCAGAACTGGTCAGAACCTGCTCAATGCCACCTCTGCATTGAAAGCACTGAAACAGCATTGGAAAAAAGTGACTTATGGCCAGTCCTCAACGTCACTGGAGGAAACGCCAAGTCTGGCTTTCTGGACAAACATGTCACGGGTTCAAGGTTGACTCAGCCTTCCACCTTTCCGAGGTCTGTCAAATGGGGACCCAGATTTGCTGGGGGCAATATATGTTGATTCTGTCAACCGCTCAGAGCACCGTGAAGCGGTATATAAGTACTATTGCTCTTGCTAAAGTAACACTTTCATTGCGTCCTTCGCTTGTCCTCATGACCAAAATCCGTATCAAAAAAGGGCGCGCTTTTCGAAGGGCAAACAGGCACAACCAGGAACCACCTTTTGCAGGCTTATTCCAAATAAAAGCCCATTAATTCATATTTCGCTTCTTCCCAAAATGTCGGCCCACCGACCAATCAGCATCTCCAAAACAGTCCCGCCTAAAAGCATCTCGCGAGAGGCGAAACAGCGGCGCAAACCACACGCGGCGGGTGTCACTCAAGTACGCCGCCCCGCCTTTAAAAAAAAGGGGGCTGTTCTCGTCTCCGTTGTGGCCTCGCCCTCTCTGTGACGTTGTTGTTTTTTTTTTTTTTTTTTTTGGCCGGTGAATGCCCGGATGAGGCAGGGTTCGGAGCTGTGTCAGCGAGTAAGGCGATGTGCTACGTTGGCGACGGAGCAGCCGTGACAGAACACACTGGACGGGTAAGGAAGCAGCGCGAGGAATAAACCCGGGGGGGGCGGGGGGCGGAGGGGCGGCGGCATGGGCGTCGCTCCATGCACGCGCCCGGTGCGTTCCTCGCTCGAGGGAGACCGAGGTACGAGAAGGACCAAGTGGCTCCCCCCACCCCACCCCCTCCCCTCCCTCCCCAACGCAAGCCCGCGAGTTCGGCCGCTTCAACTCCCTCACGCCGATTGGCTGCGAGCTGACAACGGGCAGATTTCGCCCCGTCGCCTGGTTTTCCTATTAGCCGGAGCAGGAGCTCTTGAGCGGCGGCGACTGGCTGAGGACTTGTGCGTGTCATCATCGCGTAAAGGAGCGGCGGGCCTGGCCGGCGCGGGATCCCTTCTCCCCTCCCCGAAGGAGTGAGGAAGACGCGTTACTTTCTCCACACCCCCCCCCCCACCCCTCTGTGGTCGTTTGGGCGGGTGAAGAAAACGGCAAGGGATTGTAGGTCTCTTCGAAAGAGGGTCGTTGTCTCCGGGCTCTTTCGGACACCCACCCACGCCCCAACAACCTCTCGGCCTGCGCCTCCCGGTGAAGGGACACTTTTCGGCGTCTTCTCCGGATCTGCCCTTCTTCAAGAGCTGCATAGTCCGCCCTCTCGGTCTCTTGTTCATGCTGAAGATTTCCGACCGTTGTCCCCGTGACTCGCCTCAGGGCCCAGGTCTGTTTTCCCCCCCCCTCCATTAGTCCTTAAGCCGGTTTCTCCCCACCTCCCTTCACGGTGTCTGGAAAGCTGCTTCTCCACGTCCTGGGCGAGGCATCCTGCTATACCTCTCTCTTTATTCGTGTGGGCATGGTTCCCTGACAGTCCGCTCGCTCCCTTCCACCCGTCCTGTATCGGTTCCAGATTATGGGTTTTCTCTTCACTTCGTCTTTTGCTTCTCCTTGGATCGAACCAAATATATGTATGGTTTTCCTGTGAGTAACGTGTTCGTTAGAAGCTCTTTTTTTTTTTTAAACAGTTAAGGTGACATGACTACAAAAAGCATGTTATGTGATTTATGCTTATTTCATATTATATAAATAATTGGAAATAGGCCATGCAAATCAGCATTCTGCTTTCCACAGATACCGGTCGGATGTCTGGGTTGGTTTAAGAAGCAGCCCCTGGCTTACAGGTGCTCCAACCACACTTTCCCCACTCATCTGGTTGAAACAGTCTGATTTGTAAAGTCATCGAGGCCAGTAAGCCTTGCTTCTGATGTTTTCCTTCCTGGAAATGGCTAATTTCAGCTTTGAGCCAGGTCAGATGGGTAAACAGCTGCTTTATGGTATATCCTGTGTAGTAACTCTCATCTATCTATGTGGATCAAATATTAGGCGGCTTAAATTCCTTTGGGTATTGAAGCCTGCTTGCATGACTAATTTTGAATGTGGTTTTCCTGTGAGTAACATCTTAGTTTTGTCAGAAAGGGGAAGCTCTTTTTTTTTTTTTTTTTT
>BHFT01058884.1:0-32798 GCA_004320025.1 Laticauda laticaudata
GAAATTTTGCTCATCCGCTGTGTCCTTTTTGCATACGTTTTGCATCCGTTGGCCAGTGGGACCTAGCCTTAAGACAATAGCCATTACTGGGCATACTGTTAGCAAGTTTTAGATCTCCAGTCCTACTCTCACAGTTCTCTGTGTGGATCACACAGTTCTCTGTGTGGACTGTCTTCTCGTCATACCAAAACAGAACAGAACAGAATAACAGGTTTGGAAGGGACCTTGGAGATCTTCTAGTCCAACCTCCTGCTCAAACAGGAGACCTATACCATTTCAGACAAAAGGCTGTCCAGTCTCTTTTTAAAAGCCTCCAGTGATGGAGCACCCACAATTTCTGAAGGTATGAAGGTAGGCAATCATTCCTTTGGAAAATTTGCATCAGGGTATAGGGAAGAAGCAAAGGGTGGGTACCTCTCTCATATTGGTAGGTTTATCACCGCTGCCACAGCAATGCTACATTGGCTCCTATTCTGTTTTGGTCATATCAGTGCAAAGTTTTTAGGAGACCCAGTTCCTGCCTGTAACTTGCCTGCTTCAGTCCCAAGATCTGGTCTCCTGTGGGGGGCTCTCTTTCCATTTAACATCCCTTCTTGGAAGGGTATTTATTTCCTGAATGAATGCCCTCAAGACACGGGAGGTTACTAGAGACTAAACAGCCAGATTGCAAAAGCCTTTTTGTCTGGCACTTTAAAGAGAGTCTTTGCCAAGATTTATGTACATGTTTTGAGCTGGGCCCTTCAGGAGACACTGGGTCTAAAGACTGAGAAAATGAGGAAAGTACCTTTGGCTGACTATGGGAGTTAACTGCCCTTGTGTTCTCAGTTTTCTCTGCTATATGTTTTCATTTTCCCAGTGTAAGCCTGTTTTCCAGTCTCCCATGAAGTGATACCACCTGGTTGTTTCTGGGAACATTATAGCCTGCCAGTCAGAGGTTAACTACGTTTAGACCTTCCCTGATCCCTGCCGTGGCAAGTGGACAGCTTCCCCCTCATTCTTTATTTGCATGATTTCCTTTTCTGCAAAAGTGGTATGTCTTTCTGTCTCCAGAACCAGCCTTTTAGCCTCACAAGGCACTTGAGTTTACCATGTAAAAATATTAAGGAGTCTTTCTTACAGCACTGGTGGATTCTAGGATACTATTGGAATGGAGATGTTTGCTTCTTTATGAGTCTTCCCACCTGGCAGAGCACCAGTAGCCAATCAGAATTTTCTATTGCAGGTCAGGCAGCCAGAAAGACATGCCTCACTATCCAAAGCACAAAATATTTTCCCTCTCTTTAAAAGAAGAGACATTATGTTCCTTTCAGTGTGACAAATCATCCCTGTGCTGTCCCTATTTGGTCTTGATTCTTGATCCTATCCTGGGATTCTGGAAGATGGAAGCAAGGGCAAGTTGTGTTCTCTCCAAAGACTGCCAGGGTCACCTGAAGTAACCCAAATTCACACAACACTGGCACTGCTGCAGTGACAGCATAAAATTTGCCACAATCTTTGTGAAAGTGACAAGGAGAAGCAAGAACAAAACTAAAGAGTAAACAGTTATTAAGCTAGTCTATCTTTCTTTGATTTGGATGTTCTGCAAATATGTTAAGCTGATTCCTAACTATTCCATCATAACTTTTGCTTGAAATTTCAGTTTAGACAATTCAGACAAGACAACTTTGAGATTAGATGCTTCTCTGAATGTGCCTTAGCACTTGGATTGTCATCCAAAAATCGGAACCCTGGATATTATTTTTAAACTCTCCCATTGTGAAGGTGACACCAGGCCATTTTACTTTCTTCTGCATGATCCCATCTCACATGTTTGAAGCTTGATGTCCTGTCTCTCCTTAATCTTCTTTGTTCTAGGCTTAGTTTCTGAATATTTCAGTGGATGGCAGCATTGAACACACTTCAGCTAATCTTGGAAGTAAAATGGCTTTAGAATTTGGATTGGAGGCTTCCTGGGAATGTTGGGGCTATAGATACAGTAGACTGGGAAGTCAACATTTGGCAATGACCTCCATACTACTATTGAGAAGTCCATGATGCAAAATCAAAATATGAAGCTTCTCTTGAAGGTGAATTTACAAAGTTTCGGGTACAGAAAAACTCATATCTTAAGAAAATTGAAATATTCTATAATAATTTGCATTATATTGGAATGTAGAAGAATAAAACCCATTACACATCAATGTGGACATGAACCAGTGCAAATACTAGCAAAACCAATTCATACTCAGTTATCTATTATTTCTTCCATTTTTTAAAAAAATAATTAAAGAAGAAAAGGTAAATTATCTGCATAATGTATTCTTTTTGGTACTACAAGAAATTATGCATTTTTATCCTTGTTTTTTGGAGACTTAACATTCCAATTATTTCTCTTTATACATCACTTTGCAGATTGTCAATGCCTTCTTAAAATATGCCCTGAGTAATACTTCAAATGTTATCTAACTAAACAATAATAAGAAAGTGTTAATAAGCAAGCCCATGTAATGTTTTCCAGAATTGGATTGATTTTTGTAGCAAACATAATGGTCTACTTATTTGCATTAATTTGTGATATATTGAGATAACTACATTGTTTTTGTAATATATGAATGCTTGATTTTCTCATCCTAAAGTTCATGTCTAAGAGCAGAATTTAATTTTTTATTCTCTTTAATTTAATTTTATTGGTTTGGGCCTTGTGATTTAGCTGGTGTAGTCATTCTATTATTATGTATAGTGTCTACAGATTTAATAAACATCTCCTTTCTGCCTTTATCCAGGTAATTTATTAAAATGTCAGGTAACACATTGCCACCAAGCGCCATATTAACTATACAAAGTTTATGCAGAATTATTAATAATCTCTCACAGAGTATACTTACTCAGTCAGCTGCAGATTCACCTAAATATAGAAACATCTCATTTATTTTATCATCTTCTCAACAATGGTCTAATGAGAAAGTCTTTCAACTGCTTTGCTGGAATAAAGGTTCACAAAGCATGGTAACACTGTATTATGCTGACTCCCAGTAAATTAATGAATTGTTTTTCAGATTTCACAAACCAACCATTTGAGAATGTTGTCTCACATTGTTATTTATTTATTTTTATTATTAATATTTATTATTTTATTTTTTATTATTGTTATTTATTATTATTGGGCTTATCAATTTATTACTTCTTGTGTTTTACTTTCCTTTCTTTTTGAAAACAAGACATTACAACAGGAATTACATTGCAATCTCTTGCACTGTAGAAGCATAGAGAGTGATTAGTTGGAGTTACATTTATTTTCTTCAGCATTTTACGAGAGCTACCAATATTAGGTATACAAAATGTGGTTATCAGATTGTGGCAGCAAAAGAGGTTTCTTCATCTCCTTGTATCATCTAATGGTCTTCTGTATTTTTGAAATCATAATCTAATAGCCTCAATTTTATTTTTAAAGATTTTCAATCCTTCCTAAAATTTTTTGATCTCCTGAACCATTTTTCTTTATTTCCAATTGTGCCCTTTGCATGATTTTATAAAATTCTTCTTTGGTGCTTTATCATTTCAGCTTCATGTGGTACAGTCATTCAAACAGAGAGATGTTGACTAAGAGGTGATGCTGGGTAAGAAATTGTAAGCAGTTCAAGTGTCATTCCATTAAGCTGGCTCTCTATTTAACTGGTGGGTCTCTTAAAGTCTTTCTCCTTCCAAAATGATCTTCTTGGTGGTGCTTTCTTGCAATTTTCAGTTCCTTCAATGGTTTTTAAACTGGAAAATGTGGCTATAGAGCAAGTCCATGGTGTTTGGGGAATTGTGTTCTCTCCTCCCCATGCCCTAGCTAATTATAAACATTCTCTGTAGCTAATTTTCAAACAGCTTTTTCCTGAATCTTTAAATGTGAATTTTCAATGTTGTCTTGCTTGTCTGTGGTTTTTATAGGGACTGTTTTTATAACCATTGTTGGAAAGAAGAAGGAAAAGGAGAAAGAAGAAGAAGAGGGGGGAGAAATGGATGGTGTGGATCCAAACATGAGTCTTCCAGTCTTCTAGATCTTAAATTAGATTGATGAACATAAACACTCCGACTGGAGCATTTTCCAACTCAATTGCAATTATCCTGGAAATGGTCTACAATTACCAGCAACCCTCTGGAAGCTAAAAATTATCTTCTGAGGTTCTCCTTCCAATGGGTCAACTGGGAAAATGTCATTTGCTTATGAAACACAGCTAGTACACTCCATTCACCAAGCCTACACAACAAATGAAATCAGAGAAGCGTGTGTGAAGATCTGCCTTGCTGGATTTGTATGAATATTGAAATACTAATACAATAAGTCATAAATACTGTATAAAAATTTGTCAATCATCTCAGGAAAGAATGCAGTAAAGCAGAGAGTCAGAAAAAGACGGACAGGGGCTGGAAAAATTCCTTCCCCAGGAAAAATTGCAACATTTACTAGAAAAAAAGGCAAGTAAATATATAATAGAGGTATATAAAATTATGCATCATGTGGCAAAATTAGATACAGAGAAATCTCACTTTCTCTTGTTGAACACAATTCGTAGAGATTTCATAGGCAACTACATGTGGTTTTCTTGGTGGTAATATGTCAGTGGTTGACAATTGACATCTTCTAGCTTTTTCTTTTTTGACTTCCCAGTTTAACCTGTGGCACTGGTGATCTCTGTTCAAGTGCTACCAAGACCTGAGCCTCCTTAGTTTCCAAGCCTAAACAACATCAGCGACAGTGTATACTTGTTGATGGACTGTCCAATATAGTTCACCCATGTTCAACAAAGCACTTTTGTCCACAAGTTGTATTTCCACTGGATATCTACATACCTACAATAGTTGTAATCATATGAAAAGACATTTAGCAAACTTAAAGGAAGTGAACATGATCCACAACCATTGATATAGTGCCTCTGATATTAAACTCCTCTCAATGACTTGCAGGGCCACTTTGAGAACCTCATCCTAGGAGACGTCTATATATGTTATTGCTAAGTGTCAAACATTGATTTGATGGCACAAAATCTACATTACTTTCTGGGGAACATTAAAAAGAAAGAAACTGCCATCATAAGCTGCCTGATGGCTCTTTAGAAACACTTATGAGAATCATTGTAATGGATAAATGTTTGGGTTCAATATATCTAGCAAAAAGGCTTTTTTTTTTTTTTAAAGCAAATAATTAAAAAAAACAAAACTTGGAATATTTTAGACATGTGATGTGACACCCAGAAAAATATGGCATACTTCACTTTAATCCTCAGGGAAAGATTGGAAGCAAATGAGGCCCAAGCAGAAGAAGAACATCATGGTTTCAAAATCTAAGGGACTGTTTGGAACAAAACTCAGCAGCACTTTTTCATGTGGCTGTTGATAAAAATAGGATCGGCAACATGATTGCCAATGTCTATTGACAGATATGCGCACAATAATAATAATAATTAAATAAAAAGGTTTCTACATTTGCGGTAAAGAAAAACCAAATGCACAGGTAGAGTATAGTACCTCAATAGTGGTGACTGTGGAAGGATCTAGTGGACAACATTTTAATGTGAGCAGCAGTGTGCTACAGCTGCCAAAAAAGCCAACACAGTTCTAGACTGCATAAAACAGAGGGCAGAATCAAGATCACGTGAAGTGTTAATACCATTTTACAATGCCTTGGTAAAGCTACACTTGGAATACTACATCCAATTTTGGTCACCACAATGTAAAAAAAGATGTTGAGACTCTAAAAAGAGTGCAGAGAAGAGCAACAAAGATGATTAGAGGATTGGAGGCTAAAACATAAAAAATGATTTCTGGAATTGGGTATGTCTAGTTTAATGAAAAGAGAGGACTACGGGTGACATGATGGCATCTTCCGATATCTCAGGGTGGCCACAAAGAAGAGGGAAGTCAAGCTATTCTCCAAAGCACCTGAAGACAGGACAAGAAGCAATGGATGTAAAACAATCAAGGAGAGAAGCAACCTAGAACTATGAAAGAAATTTCCTGACAGTGAGAACAATTAATCAGTGGAACAACTTGCCTCCAGAAGTTGTGAATTCTCCAACACTGGAAGTTTTAAAGAAGAGATTGGACAATTGGGATTACCCATCAACCCCCATTAAAAAATTTCCAGTAAAGGTGACCCCACTATTACTCTGAGCAAAGTGTTCTAATGCTCTTATCATCATGAAAAACTGCCTCTCCTTTCTTTAATTTCAGAACTGATCCTTGTTGAACACTCAGTTCCACCAGAGAACAGATCTTTCTCTTGCACCCGATAACCTTTTACATTTTTGTAGCCTGCTATCATACCTTCCCTTAAGTCTTTTCTTTATAGGCTAAACAGGCCCTGGTCCTGTGACTGTTCTTCAAAGGGCTCAGTTTCCAGATTCCTTATCTTCCTGGAAGCTCTTCTCTCAACTCATTTTCACTTATCCATGTCCCTTTGAACAGGATTCAGGAATCCAAATGCGATCTAACTAACTACAACACAATACTTTGAAAAACTTTTCCTGACTTTGGATTGTCGTATGAGATAGTGATTTAAAGCAAGGTTTTAGGAGTTGTTGTTTCCTTCTTCTCCAGCATTTCTTCATTTTGTGTCATGTACTTTAGATTGGAACACTGAAATCATAACTTACTTACCACTGACTGGTTGGTCTATTCGACATAACTTCAAGCTGCCAAGACTGAGTAATACTGCTATAGAGGACAATGGCTTGGCATAGGAGAGTATGGGGGCCAGTGGCAGGCAGATATATATCTAAGATGGACTGGTATCCAATTTACAGAAAAAGAGATGAGATGAGCCTGAAATAAAACAAATCAATTGCACTATACAACTCCTTTCTTCACAGAAAAATAACAGACTGGAGAGGCCAGTTTTGATAGTTGGGATTGGTGAAAAATTGATTGCCTACAAATTTTTATTGGTAGTTTAACCCTGAAATCAATATTTTCAAACTGTTGCATTGTGGTTCAGTAAGTAATGAGACATATGTATTTTGGAAAACTATAGACAAAAATGTCTATGTCAAAGACAAGGAATCAGAAAACAGTAATTGACTTTGGGAATAAATGAATACAAAAAAGATGCAAATTTAGAAAACAATCTTGTACAGAATGGAATATATATGCGTGCATAGAAATATACTGAACTGCATAGATGTGTATCGCATACATAGATCTTGAAATAGAGTAAAGCTTCCATTGAATGGACACAATTAGTGGGACTTCAGATGCAGCTAATCAAATTTCCATCTAAACTGTTGCATCAGAAATAGTTTGGACAAATTGTGATAAATTTATATTAATTTCACCTTAATTCTGTGACATCTTCAGTGATGACCATCATTTATGTATGTCATGAAGCAAATGGTGCAAATTACATTATTTGCAGCAATTTTGTCAGTTTCCCTATGATATCATAGCACAGATGAGGCAGACTGATGTAATGACCTATTTTCAGATTTAACAGACAATTAGAAATAAGAGCAGGGCCCTTTCCAGAAAAAAAAATCTGATTAAAAAAAAGTTTGAGTATTCTTTTTCTTCTGAGTTGGTGCACAGTGTTCTTGTGGTCAGCAGAATGAGAATTTTGATTTTAACTGTTTTTTCTGGAACAGCAGTTATTTTCATCCAGATAGACTACTACTCCTGAGCGCTGCAATTTCCCTTCCTATTCCTGTCAAAGAAACATTGTAAAATATCACAGCTCACCTACCCCTGTGTGCTAGTTTAGACCTTACTGAAGAATTCCTTCATTGGAGCAGACAAACAAAATGAGCAGACCCCCCCCCCAAAAAAAAAAAAAAAAAAGATATTTCAGTGGCTGGATCTTGCAAAGGCTGATAAACTATTAAAACAAAGGATTCCATTTCCTTATTCATTCTGATTTCCCTTCAGTTGGGATTGCACCATAAGAAGTCCAGCTGGGCTTTACTCAGCATGTTTAAAATTAGGGAGTGATCCTTGTCCATATTTGCATCCTACAAATACCAGAAATGATACTTTTGGAGTCAATGTTTGCATTTGGCCAGCATTCCACATAGCGTAGAGCCAAGAGAAGAAATTTGGCTCTCTTAGAAACATTCTAGAAATGTCTGTGATATTGTTTTGAGCTGCCTAGGAGGAGATGTTTTCAGTATGGGAGAGCCAACTATTAAAAATGGCCAACTTGTATAAACTTGAAACAAGTTGATACATAAAACGTATTTTATTTTTATTCAGTTTACCCCTTTTGTTGCTCTTAAAGATGGATTTAGAAGTGCATAACACAGGTATTTAGTCTCCCTTCCAGAATTAGAATTAGAAATGGTCTGGCATTCTGGCTTCTGTCTTTGGATTTCCTCTGAGAAAAAGGCAAAGGAAGGTGCCTCATGTCCAGTGCTACCTTCAGCCATCCTGGATCAGGAGCTTGACTGTGAGTGTTCCTGATAACGTATGGATTGTTTTTGAATTCTTTAAAAGTAAACAGTGGTTTTACTTACACAATACACTCATGAAGTATGTCTAAAAGATAAACAAATGTTGCAAAAGTAGTACAGAAGGAAAACAAAAACATATTTCCAAAACCTGATTAAAATCTGACTCAGTTTAAACAATCAAGCCTCATCCAGATACAGTATTGTCAAATATGCATGCATGCATACATGTATTATCCATGCATGCATCCATCCATCCATCATTAGATATTGAATTAATCTGTTGATTCATCTAGGCCACCATGTATGTATGTATTTATGTATCCATCCATCCATCCATCCATCCATCCCTGAATTAATCTGTCAATTCATTTAGGCCACCACCATTAGAACTGATCAGCAGCAGCCTTCCAGTGACTACACGTCATTTCTACAAGGGAGTAAAGAATACTGAATATGATCTGGGATTTTGCATGCAGAGCATACCCGTAAATCACATCTCTAAACCATTGGAAAGATATTGTTTCCTACACTGTGCCTATATGCATGTGTCTACTCATCTATCTATCTTCAATAGCTTCAATAACTTGAATCAGACTCTCAATCTGCCATGCTAACTTCTTAAGATTGTTCCTTTCACAGAACCATCTTACATCCAGTGACCACCCTGGAAAGCTGCTACAAGTGCTATCTTCCTATCTACCTACTAAGCATAATGTTTGGTTTTGAGGTCTCTGAAAGGAGACATTGGGACAAAGACAGCCCTCTAGATAAGCTATTCAGAGCACCCAGAGCAAGGCATTAAAAAAAAGTGTAAATCCATATTTCTTATTTTGATCTAGGGAGTTCTTGGAACATCATTGTAGTAGATCGTCTGGGAAATGGATCAGGAACTTGGAACAGCAGAGACCTGGCCCGAAGACACCATCTTTCTTGGACTGTTGCCTGAGACAATATATTTGCTTTGTTCATGAATGAGACCACCCTGATGAGGTCAGTTCACCACAAGACATGTTACTGCTTAAGATGATAAACAAGATGATCTACTATCCTCCCACTATACATATAAAAGTTTACTATACTGGTCACAGAATCTTATTTTACAACATGTAATCTTCAGCTACTTCTGGGCTAGCTTAAGAAGAGAGGAGAGTAGACCACAGAGCACATACTGTACTGGCTTCTAACATCTTACTGGCAATTTCTGCGCCCAGCATTACCTAATACCATGCATAACTTACCTACTATCATGCATAACCCTCGTACCTTAAACACTATAGTAAGCTGGCTCTACTTCCACTATATCTACATACAAACTTCACATGGGTCAGTATCTTGCATATACTGTACCTCCTAGTGCATGGGATCAAGATAATAGTATGTTGCCTTAGAAAATGGTCATTCGGCTCAAGTTTCTGCCTTGCATGTTGTTATGTTAGTTGCAAAGTTGTGTCCAACTCATCATGACCCCACAAACAACATTCCTCCAGTCCTTCCTGTCCTCTACCATCCCTCGGAGTCACGCTGACTGCTTCAGTGACTCCATCAAGCCACCACATTCTCTGTTGTCCCCTTCTTCTATTGTTCTCAATCATTCCCAGTATTAGGCTCTTCTCCAGTGAGTCCTTCCTTCTCATTAGCTGGCCAAAGTATTTGAGTTTCATCTTCAGGATCTGGCCTTCTAAAGAGCAGTCAGGGTTGATCTCTTTTCGGATCGATCAATTTGTTCGCCTTGCACTCCAAGGGACTCGCAGGAGTCTTCTCCAGCACCATAGTTCAAAGGCCTCATTTCTTTGGTGCTCCACCTTCCTTATAGCATAAATAATTTTTTTTTAGTTTTGAGGAGTTGTGGTTGTATCAGATCTGGAATGCTGGTAAAATAATTACTTTGAGAAATTGGAAAAGTAGTAATACTCCTGATATTAAGGGACTGAATTAAAGAGACATGCAACTTAAACCATTTTTGAAAAAGTAATTTTATCTGCTAATCACAAAAATGACTCAATATATTTTTCAATAGATATGAATATATTTTCAATACGTGTAATGTTTGAGAATTAATTTTTTTAATTTTTTTCTTTTAAGGTAGATTTAGAAATCTTTTGGGCATTTGATTAATGCATAGTATATTTACTTTCCCCTTTTCTGTTTTTTATTTGTTTTGTTTTTGTAGTTTTTCATGTATTTCATTTCCTATTTTTTATTTGGTATTGTTTCTATTAACTTGTTAAAATTCTTTAATAAATCTTCAAATAAAAATATAAAAAGATAGAATGTTGCATGTGACACTGTTATGATTAAATATGATTTAACTTATTAAAAAGCATCTGCTATCTAACAAGGTCCTCACTCTATCCAATGGTAGGGTTGCCCAGTATGATTATCATGAACCAAAACCTGAATTAGGTTGATATAAGATTCTGCTCCAAATAGCTAAGATTTTATTAAAGATCTTCTGGGAAATGGTATCATCATCATCATCATCATCATCATTATCATCATTCTTCTTAAGATGTGGATTTCAACGTCCAGTCTCATGTGGACTTCAGTCACCCATGCTAGCTGGGGAATTCTGGGAATTGAAGTCCCCACATCTTAAAAGTTGGTGAGGTTGAGAAACACAGGTCTAAATATTGCTCTTCTCTGTCAATATTGTTTGCAATATTGTCTATTATCTATGCAATATTGTGCATGATTTTTATTGAACTTTCCAAACAATCTCAACATCACTGAAATATATTTCTCTCTTAACAAGTCTGATTAACTTAAGAGCTCAGAGCTTATTCTTTTAACTACCTCATCATAATATCTGGATGATTTGTTGATTCCTGACTTTGTGTATCACTTAAATTTTGGACTTCTCCCCTTATACAATCACCCCACCAAATAAGATCCATTGACAATGCAGGGCATATTATAGTTTCCTCCCCTCTCTTAAAGTAGAAGCCATGTTACAAACTGTTGTGTAAACTCATTCCCTGAAGTGAAATAAGCAAAAAGAATTACCATTTCATTAAACACAACCTAACCAATTAATTACCAGTGGCCTCCAGTTAATTAATCTATTGTAAAGCAGGCTTCCACTAATCTATTTGAAATGAGTAGAGCTATTCCTTATGAGTTCACTTGGTGATAGGTAGGACAGCTATTTATAGCTTTTTATCTCACTTCTAGGAATGCATGAACATTCCTGCACCCACATTGCGAAGACTGGTATGTTTGCCCGCATTGCTTTTAAGTCAATGGGCTGCCCTGCTGTTGTTATTGTTTCTTATAAGCACCAATTTCTTTATCCCCCTGTAGATAAAGTCCCCGCTGTAGGCAGAGGGAAATGGAAAGGCAGTGTCTGCAGAGACTTCAAAACTTCAGAGCAGTGTCTTTCCTCAATGAGTACAGGGGAGTCCTTGACTTGCAACCACAATTGAACCCAAAATTTCTGTTGCTAAGTGAGATGTTTGGGATGTGAGTTCTGCCCCTTTTTACGACCTTTCAGTTTTTAAGTGAATCATTGTAGTTGTTAAGTTTGTCACATGGTTGTTAAGTGAATTGGGCTCCCCTAGAGGTGGTATTCAGCAGGTTCTGACAGGTTCTGGAGAACCGGTGGTGGAAAATTTGAGTCGTTCGGAGAACCAGCGAATAACACCTCTGATTGGCCCCGCCCCCATCAATTCTCTGCCTCCCGAGTCCCAGCTGATCGGCTGGGTCTTCTTTGGTTGCCCTGCACAGGAGAATGGAGCTGAAAAGCAGGTTAGTGGGGTGGGGAGGGAANTCCCAGCTGATCGGCTGGGTCTTCTTTGGTTGCCCTGCACAGGAGAATGGAGCTGAAAAGCAGGTTAGTGGGGTGGGGAGGGAATGTGATTTTGCAGTATCCTTCCCTTGCCACGCCCACCAAGCCACGCCCACAGAACAGGGAATAAATTTTTTGAATCTCATCCATCTGGACTCCCCCATTGACTTTGCTTCTCAGAAGCTAGCTACTTTTTTCAGTACCATTATAACTTCAAACAGTCAGTAAACAAACTGCTGAAGGTCGAGGACTGCCTGTACTAATACTGCAATCAGAAGAGTAAAGAAATACAAAATATAAATAAATAGAAACTGCTGTTTCTCAGATTAGCATCATTGGCCGGGGAAAACCTCCTGAGCCAGTCACATGATCCAGTAGGGCCAATCCTATTATTTTTTCTGCTATGGAATTCCAGGGCATGTAGAGTTTCCCATGTTAGGATATCATGAAAAGAATGTGTGTTGCCCATTCAACCTCGTCCGATACTACCATGCCTTTAATCCTAGGACCTGTTACTTTAGTCAGATTCTGTTTTCAGGGCCCAGGGATTATGTGAATCTCATTTCTTTTAAAGAAATCAAACTTTGCAACGCACACTAGCTTTTATTTTCAGCATAGACTCCCCCCACCCCCCAGAGCAGAGGAACTGGAAATTGTTCTGCTCTGATGTTCCTCCATCTTGGCAACTTTAAGTTGTGTACTCTTCAACTCCCAGAATCCCCCAGCCGATGTGTCACTTGGGGAATTTGGGAATTTTTTTCAAGTTGTCTAGATTGAGGAATACTGCTGTGATCTATTTCTCTCAAGAAACCCATTGTAGCTCATTCATTTCCCATTGTTTTTCCAGCATATGGTGACACTCAGTCTGTTCTCTGAAGGTGCGAAGCTTATAGGGCCACAGACTGGCTCCATAGGGACCTTTCATCTTCTTAGCCACTCAAGCGGGAAGATGTGGCAAGAGCCTGCACAGCTGCCAGAATGTAAGGCTTTAGCTTTGTGTTAATCAAATACTGCCTCACACAGGGAACTCCCCACCACCACATCATGGGTCTGTATAATCTATACAGCTGCACCTGTGACCCCTTAACTTCTCCCCAAGACTTCTTTTCCTGCTACTGAATGTGACTGATGGGTGGAGGGGATGTGAGTGGGTTATATGATTATGTCCATGCTCCTTTTGTTATAGCCTTGCAAACTTTCATCATTTGGCAGCCAAATGTCGTCCAGAAACTTATTTAGAGAAAAAAAAATCCCCATATATGTTCAGTCCCAAAACCACCACTGTTCAACTATTTACAAAGTCTGCACTACTATTACTATTAATCTTCTCCTCACTCCTTATCACCCATCCTCTCCCACTTGTGACTGTATGACTGTAACTTTGTCACTTGTATCCTTACGATTTGTATTGACTGTTTCCTAGTATGATTTGATTGCTTATTGTACCCTATGACTATCATTAAGTGTTGCACCTTATGATCTTTAAAAAAAAAAAGAGAGAGAGAGCATTTGCACCAAGACAAATTCCTTGTGTGTCCAATCACACTTAGCCAATAAATAATTCTATTCTACTCTAGTCTATTCACCATGCATCCTGCCTTAGCCGTGAAAGCTAGCTGGGTGACTTTGGGCCAGTCTCTTCACCTCCCTTCCTCCCTCTCTCCCTCCCTCTCTCTCTCTCTGCCAAACCCATCTTACAGGGTTGTTATTGTGAGATATGCTGGATATATTTTCCACTTTGAGTTATTCATAAAATAATAAAGGCAAGATACAATAAACAAGCCTACTGCTTTACTTCACGTGACGTGTCCACACAAATGCTTGTTCCTAAATTCTGATTTTCCCACCAATTTGGGAAGATTTTACAAATTCCTTTATATTTTGTTGTCCTGGACAATTGATTTATTTAAATGCAAAAGACTATGGTTATCATCTGGGAACCTAAAATTGTTCTACATTTATGATGGTGGTGAATATCTTCTTGTTCTAAATGTTTACTTCTTTGGGAATTCAACCTCCCAAAATATACAAAAAGAGTTAATGTAAGGTGCACCAAGTGGATATTTCTAAATTTCCTCTCTCTATATCTTACTCAGATCTTGACTGTATTTTATTCTGGCCTTTGAATTGCTTTTAACCATCTCACTAAAAGATAAGTAACTTGCACAGAGTACTATTCTCCTATTTCCACAGAACCAGTGAAGTTTCTGAGGATGCATGTTTTGTAAACTTTATCTTTCCAGAACACTCATTCATCCTTAGCATTTAAGAAAATCCTGTTATATTTATTCTATATTCATTTTTTTCTTAAAGTCTTCAGTCTGATAAACTGGGTGTAATATAAAAATTTAAAGAACAAATAAACAAATTTCATTCCTAAAATCTTTTGACAAAGCCTTGAGGTCTAGAGCCTTTGTTTTTCTTAAACATGCACATATTTCTCAGATTTTTGAATTCTGGTTTCTGAATATAAAAGTAAATGGCACTTATTTTGCTAATTTACAGGAGTAGGAAAATATGAGGAGAAAACAAATATTTTTGTTGCTGTGTAAGAGGCAGCTTATATCAACATTATGTAAATAATATAAATGAATGGTTATATTAAATACTGCATCTCCTGGTAATGAGCATGAATAATAATGTCCCTGTTAATCCCAGACCAGTATGAAGAGGACTGCAGGCTTCGAGCTTTCTACACCAGGATGGCAGACCCACTAATGGAGAACATTTCTTTCCTGCTGGTGAACATATGTGGACTCCCTTTGTCTTTTGTTGCTGGTACTTGGATAAATGGAAGACATTGATTGTTTTCTGCCTTCTTTTTAACTTCAGCATAGTCATACTCATCTGGAAGGGAAGGACTGCTTGGGGTCAAACCTGTTTCAGACTTAGCTTCCATAATAATATCATCTATTTAGATGCACTGGTTCAGCCCACACTTAGCCTATAGTTACATCAAATAATATTTGCACTGAGTGTGTAATTACCTTTGGTCCTGTTTACCCGTCTAATTAACAGTTTGACATTGCATCCCTGCTGTGTCGACATCTGTCGAATTCTTCCAGAGGCTCGGCAGGTCCCCAAGTGTTTTCTCTCTCTTCCCCCCCTTTCCTTTTGCATTTCAAGTTAGAGACCCAACCTGATTATCTCTAAATTAAAGGCATGCTAAACCACATGAAAAGCCAAAGGTCTGGAAGCAACCACACAGGATGTGGCCTCAGAATCACTGAGAAGATGAAACGGTGAAGCCCAGTGTCATTGCTGGGGACATCTACCCCATCCCTCCCCCACTCCTCCTAAACCTTGAGATAAAAATGTTTACTTAGGTGGTGGCAGATGCCCTTATTTTTCAATTAGGAGGAAACAATATAGATAAAATAAACAAAATAAAAAAAGGGATCTCAAGGAATAGGCAGAGCTACCTTATCAAATTCTCATTGTCCAGACTTAGGCCTTTTCCCAATATTTTGCGGCCATTCAGAATCAGAATTTAAAATGTTGGGGTTGTCCAGGGGGAGGGGGGGGCAGAGAAGGAATGGTAAGAATGGAAAGGTCAACCAGGTTTATGCTTTTGGCAAAATAAGTCCTTAAGGCAATTCCAGAACTGAGGTGTGGTGGTGAACAGAATAGGAACTTGCAGAGGAGTTACTGCTTTGAATGATGTTATGAGTTTACCACCTTCCTAAATTACAATGTTGATTCAACGCCATTTTGACACATGGCCCCACCTTCAGGATTTATGAATCCAATCCCAAATTGTAGCAGCAGCAGCAGAACAACACAACAACAGTTAAGTCCCTACTATGGACTTAAGTCAGAGTATACCACAGCCAGCATTTCAATACTATTTAAAATACGTTTGCAAATTTGGTCTGTAAAGTTTCCATCCTACTATTCTTCATATTCCATCATGTTCATTTGGTTCCATCCTGTGATTGGTATGAAAAACAGCTACTCTACATGGCCCAGTGTGAAAAGAATATTATTTTACGTATTTGTATATTGGGTCTATCATAGATCAGTAACCAACATATTCGATACAATGCATATTTCAGAAAATCTATCTACGTGACCACTAGGAATAAAAAATGACTTGATGCCAGACATCATCTTACTTCATATATCTTTAATAGTATCTAATTCCTTTAATTTTCAAATTCAAAATTATAGATTGAAGGCAACTTTAGGAAGGGTCTAAGGCAATGTTTCTGAGTCTTGGCGGTTAGAAATGAGTGGACTTAATTTACCAGAATTTTGTTGGCTGGCAAATTCTAGGAGTTGAAGTCCACACATCTTTAAGTTGCCAAGTTTGTGAAAAAGTGGTCTAAGGAGTGAACCAAGGTAGTGCAGCACAAAACCATTATGATTTAACTGTGTACTCTCAGCTACCTGGACCAATAACATAATACGATGCAGTTTCCATATTTCAAAGGAAAAACTGATTTAGGAGTCCATTTGTCCTCTATGCACTCAAGCACTTCTACATTATATGCAGATATTTATATTACACATATTGAAAACAATTTTATTTGCAAAGCAATTAACAGAAACAAAAAAATATATAATGATTATCAGAAAATCTAACTAGCTGAAATTGAATTTAGAAAGGTAGCTAGTTCTACACAGAGGGATACTCTATGTATAATAAAATAAATGAGACTTAAACTACTAATGATTAAGAATAGAGCCAAGAGGTTGGCTACAACACTGTGACCATTGTGTCATCCAGAATGCCTCCAAGCAGTCTCCAGAGAATTCTAAAATCTCAACGGAGAGACAAAACAATTGCTGGAAAATAAATAAACTACCAACTATCTCTAATCTCACCGTGTTTCAGCATTCATATCTCATCTGTTGATCTGTGAAAGTGAATGGTAGCCATTTAGGGATCTTATGAGGTTTCATTATTATCTGGAATTGTTGCTTGAAAACATTTCGGTCATACTCAATCAATTCACAGCTAAAGCTATATAGGACCAAGATACACACCATATCCAAATCTACCATTTGCCAGTCAGAAAATGCACATGAAAATTTGTACCTTAGGGCAAATAAAAACCCACAATACTACTTACGGGATCATCTCACCTCTATGGTATTGGCCCACATCATTCATCTCAACTGAAGGGGCATGTTGTGAACCCTATTTGTCAAGGAATTCTGTTTGGTGAGGTCAAGAAGAAGGTCTTTTTCTGTCGTGGTTCCTGTCCTCTGGAATAAAGCTGGCTGAGGAATTCTGGGAGTTGAAATACACAGGTCTTAAAGTTGCCAAGGTTGGAGACTCCTGATTTGGAACATCATGCCCCTTGTGGTGAGGTTTGCCTCCAGCCACTTGATCTTCTAAAAAACCCTCAAAGCCTGAGGGTCTTCCATGTTCGAGGCAGTTATCAGACTAGGAAGAAGATTCCACCTTCACCCCCTAGTATTCTGTTTTTTAAATTTATTTAATCTCTAGTTTTTCCTTTCAATGTTTTGTATCTTTGTTTTTATGTTTGTAAACCATCCAGAATTGCTTTTTAGTGAGGTATACAAATATGTAGTGGGCAATATATAAATATAATAAACAAGTAACGTTAGGGGAGATTTGTTTCTGAAAAATGTCGTGTTAGGGAAAGTACATTCAAAACTGTGTGTGTTGTAAGAAATGCCTTCTTACAATTTTTCCCCCCCAAAAAATTCATAAAGAAACATGAAAACCAGCCACAGCAACTGATCCTGAAAATCAGAAATGGAGTAAAACCAAAATTGATCTACCTGTACGTCAATGGTGGGATTCAAATTTTTTTGCTACCAGTTCTGTGGGCATGGCGTGGTGGGTGTAGCTGGGCTTGCCTTGGTGGGCATGGCTTGGTGGGCGTGGCAGGGGAAAGATATTGTAAAATCTCCATTTCCTCCCCACCCCACTAACCTGCTTTCCAGCTCCGTTCTCCTGTGCAGGGCAACAAAAGAAGCCCAGCCGATCAGCTGGGACTCGGGAGACAGCGAATAGATAGGGGTGTGGCCAGTCAGAAGTGTGATATTTGCCTATTCTCCGAACTACTCAAAATTTCTGCTACCGTTTGTCCAGAACCTGCTGAATACCACCTCTGCTGTACATGAGTAATAGCTGTCATATTGACATGCATTTACTCCTGTAAACTTGAGTAAGCTCTCGTTGTACATAAAGCAAAGTTGTTATTAAAAACAGTGATTATATACAACTGTATAAAAGATACTTGATATGTTTCTATCCTGTGACTTAAAATATTTTAATATTTTTAAAATAACGGGGCATTACTGAAATCAGTCATTGTTTAAGTTACTCCGTTGAACCGCTACAACAGTTAAATGAATAGAAATGAGACCTATTCTTGGTTCAATAACTTCTATGAAACTGAAGAGCTGTCTGCATTTTTTTTAGGTGCCTTGAAATAATTCAAACTAAAGAAACATCCTGAGCAATATTTTTAGTCACAAAAACAAGAAGGGAGTTGTCTAGTAAAGAAAAAAGGGGGGAAGATAAATAAAAGGAGGGCAAGTCCCACACCAAAATAACCGACAGCTCCTACTGGAAGATGAAAGCAAACTTAGCTAACCTTTAATTTTCTTCCTGTTGTCCAAGGAAATCAAATACCAGGTGGGTGTAGACTCCCAAAAAAGGTGAAACTTTTTTGTTGCTGGAGCAGCTGTTGTACAGCCAGGACTCTGGCAAACCCTTCTTGATGAAAACTTTTGACCCTGTGGCTGAATTGGGCATCAAAATAGGTAATAGGAAAACATGGAATATTTGCTTTGCAGAAAAGGAAATAGGAAAGCCCATCAAGTAATTCATAGGGGCAACTCACACTGTTTGGAATTTAATGTCCGTATAATTAGGGATGTGTGGAAGCCACAGATCTGAGTCTCACTTTTTCCCATGAACTTTGCAGCAATGTTAATTGAAAAACAGTCCAGATCACATACTTCTTGGAAAAAAATATTATCAAGGAAATGGAGAGGGGAAGGAACAGATCAGCAAGTGCCACATGTACTCTGCAAGACCTTAAAATATGTCAGTATCCTTGTGCAGCTGTCCTATGTAGTAAACTACTGATTTGCAGCTGGTATCTTCATAATGAAATGCCTTCATTGGATTGACATACCTCCCAGACTGATCCTTGGGTTGAGTGTAAAAGCTTTGAACTCAACATCTTGTTTTAGTCCTATTTTGACTTACTTTTGGTTCTTGGTTCTCATTTCCTAGCCCATCCTGATTGCTCAGATTAGTCCATATACTATAGCCAAAGTGTGGAATACGTGAGCAGAAAAAACAAAATTTGAAAAATGCTTACTGTTACCTTCCTCGTATTGGAACAATCTGGAAGAGTTGGTCATTTCCCTTTTGCTTGCCTAGCAAGAATTACAAAATCACCTGGCTGTCTATATTATTGTATGTTCTGTAATTCAAACTGGTAAATAAAGACATAAATTAAATAACTGTCTAGGGATAAACAAGTGGAAAAGAACAGAAACCAGGCAAGCAATATCCAGGCATGTTCCAAGAAGTTTAGTCCAGAAGTTCAAGCTTTTTTGGGAAAGGGATTTGTTCCCGAGTAGATGGAACCATTCCTCATATTCTCTTTTATTTAGTCCTCTGGATATGAGTTACTGATTCCTCGATTAAATTTCAGTCTCTCAATCTCTATGGGATTTGGATGCCATGACCCCGGCTGCTGGTGAAATAAACTTTAGTCCAAGCTTTCCTCATGGGCCTAGGCTACTAGCTTCTTGCAACTGGACAAAAAAACCCCGGAATATTGGCACAAGTTGCCACTTTTCTTTACAATTCTTTAAATGTTTAATTTTACTCTATTTAACAGAATAACAGAGTTGGAAGCAGAGGTGGTATTCAGCAGGTTCTAACTAATTCTGGAGAACCAGTAGTGGAAATTTGGAGTAGTTAGGAGAACTGGCAAATACCACCTCTGACTGGAGATTTTACAGTATCCTTCCCCTGCCATCCACACCAAGCCACGCCCACAGAACCAGTAGTAAAAACAACTTGAATCCCACCACTGGTTGGAAGGGACTTCAAAGGTCTTCTAGTCCAACCTGCTGCTCAAGCAGGAAACCCTATACTATTTCAGACAAATGGGTGTCCAATCTCTTCTTGAAAACTTCCAGTGTTGGAGCATCCACAACTTCTGGGGGCAAATTGTTCCACTGAATAATTGTTCTGACAGAAAGTTTTTCCTTAATTCTCTCCTTGATTAATTTCTACCTACTGCTTCTTGTTCTGCCTTCAGGTGCTTTGGAGAATAGGTTAACCCCCTCTTCTTTGTGGCAACACCTTAGATATTAGAACACATATTTATTTTATTTCACATTATTTAGGAATTTTATTAATATAACTGTGCATTTTTTGCGATGGAATATGTCAGTTACTTCTGTTTTTTGTTTCATATTTTACCATGATTCTATGCTGTGAAGAAAACATAATTCTGTTGTTTGTATTTTAAATGTAATAACTATAATGACTTCATTTGGCAAAATACTAAAGGAATGTGTAGAAAGTCATGGAGGTGACTTTGAAGTGAATACTCCAATGATGAGAACAGAAACATTCCTTTAGCCCTCTGAAAGGAACCATGTTTGTGAAGAGATTCGAAGTTGGCATCTTCTTGACTCAAAGGACTATAAGAGGAAGGGAAAGAAAAACATAAGATTCTGTTATTGTAACCTATCTCAATAAAGTATAGTTCTATTTTTCTTCTGGAATTGGTCTTCTGATCTGATCTACTTTGTAGGACTGGCTGACTGACTGTTTTTTTATTTAGAATACTTGTAGACCAGGGGTGTCAAGCTCGATTTTATTGAGGGCCATATCAGGTTATGTTTGATGTTGGGGGGCTGGGGTAGGTGTGGCCAGCTCGATGTCACTCATGCCGGGGGTGCCTGTGGAGGGCTGACTGCTCTGCTAGCGAAAATGGGCTCCTGAGCTCCCTTTTTGGCTGCCACAGCCTCCTATAATCTTCCGCCAGTGAAAACAGACCTCAGGAACTAGTTTTCACTGGCAGAATCACCACGAGCCAGTCCTTCACTGTTTCCAGGGTGGCCCTGTGGGCCAGATCTAAGTACCCTGTGGACCAGATCCAGCCCCCGGGCCTTGAGTTTGACACCCCTGTTGTAGACGGCTCCAATACACTGAACTAAGAGTGTTCACCTCCCCAATATGTAATTGGGATTAAGACAGTGCAATCAGTTTAATAACAATTGTGTAATATTTTCAGGAACTGAAAATCATGAATAAAAATAATAACTGTAATAGTAAAAAGCTGCAGTTACAGTACAACCATATAAAAGTTGTGGATTTTTTTTAAAAACAGAACAATTAGGACAAACAGCCAGGAAGGAAGGGGCCAATCTTTAAAGTGGTATATATGGAGATACCAGCTGCTTACAACATTGTGTGTTTCCAGTAAATGTGACATGTACCACATGAAGTGGAATTTTTTGATTAGTGAAAAGTGAATAGAAATAGTATCAATAAATCAAATAAGTTTATCTCCATATCTAGACTGATTTAATACTCTTAATTCAATCTTTTTCAATTGAATACAATGGTTGGTGAACATTAGATGAATAAACAATCTTTCAAAATATTAATAAAATTGACTATTTAAATAGCATACATGAGATGGAAAGAACAAGACAAATAAACAAAGCAAGCTATAGAGAAATTAAATAAATATTTTAGAATAATGGGGTTGAAAATGCTGCTAAAGCTTACATTATTTCAAACTGTCTATAAGATTCATTAAAATAGATAAATCCTTTAAAAAATCTGGATACCAGATTTTAATTCATATTATTGAACTCATCAGCTGCAATATGTATGCAATCAAATGAGTTCAGTCATTGTATGTCTTTAAATATCTTTTGTAGGAAAATAAAGAATGAGATAATCTCCCTGAAAAATAGGGAGGTGACCAGAAATAAATTAATGTCCAGGCAATTTTTATCAGTACTGTCAAGTTATTTATGACTTATTATGATTTTTATTTATATTACAGTCTCTCATATAATCTGAACATGTGATTTCTGACTTTCTAAAAGGGATTGTTTTAGAATGTGAAGAGTTTTCAAGATAAGAATTAATAACTGTACGCATTATAGTTGGAGTAAAATTGGCAGCAAACATGCTCAAACCCTTATATTCATCAGTAAATGTGCATACAGTTGATTTTTACTCATTACCCCCAAAAAGGAAATTTATAACAAAAAAAAAAGAATTAAAAAGGACAGTAATTTGTCTGTAACTTACACATGTTGATGCATATGTCTACTTGTATATATGTAAATAATTACTATAATTTAAATAGGTATGTGTTATATGTCACTTTTCTGGAAGACAACAATGAATTCATCGGTGCATTTAGTCTGATATTGAAATGCTAATTATGGGCTAGTAATTTCAAATGGTAATTTAAAGACTAGTAAGCTCTTCTTTGAGATGGTTCTTTCCTTTCAGCTTGGATCTGGATTGGATAGGACTTCCAACGTCAAACAATGTTTAACTTCTGAAATCTTTGATGCCTTCAAGTGAAGAACTGTCCTTTATAAATAAGTCAACCAGCACATGAGATGTGCAGCTGGATGTTGTTTTGCATAAGTTGAAATCTCCAAATAATCTTCAAGGGAATTCCTTAATAAAACATTCCATGGTCTTAATGGCTGGAGAAACACAAGAATATGGAACCTTATTGCACAAGCTGTGTCCAAACAAAACAAACCCTGCATCATAAACCTTGAGAACAGCAACAAAATTCTTCATATTGGACCATCTTGCTTATCAACAAGACTCTGCTCTTGAAAAAGTGGGATCCACCTTGATCCATTTGAATCCATGCAGCTGGAGGGGCTTACTCCCTCATCCCAAATTATCCCACAGTGGCAGGCAGCATGCATGTGGTTTTATCTCTTAATAAGATAACTTGGCTCACGGGATCTTTATCTCATAAAAAGAGCAGAAGGGGCATCAAAGGGCCAAAGCAGCATGCTATTCAGATGGAGTGCATTAGACAAAGGCAGTTGCTGACCAATGAAGATGGTACCCTGGGACTGAGGACTACCTTCAAAGAACTTGATTAATGGTTGCTGGGACAACAGGTTCAGAACCTGAAAGGAGGTAAAGATGGCGACTCCTCCCTCTCCCTCCTCTCTTCAGGTTGCCTGTGAGATCTTTTCCTGTGTTTGTTGAGCGGCTCTGGCCCTTCTAATGGGCCCGCAGTTGGCAATTAAAATAATGAAACACAGAAAAGACACCTGCTTTGAATGAACCCAGCAACCGGCAGAAAGTGCTGAGCGCCCCTCCATTGGCGAGCCATCGGAATGCTTAGCCCTCTCCTTAACAGCGTCCTCATTAAAGAAGAGAAACCTTTCCGTCTAATCCGTCAGTCTTCCCCCCCCCTCCCACCCTTTGCACAGGCCANTCCCCCCCCCCCACCCTTTGCACAGGCCAACATGTGGATGTTAGCATAGCTGGACTGCTTGGCATTCCTTCCTGCCTAGTTTGGCGAACATGCTACATTTTAAAACTTGTTGGGCCCTTTTATGTTTTATTTGACCCTATGTAATTGCATTCCTGAAGGAGTAACAGGCTTGCCCGGTGATTTATGTCCTGTATTAAATGTCAGTTTTGAAAAGACACAGTTAACAGTTTGGTTTAACCTCCTGCCTTCCTAGGAAAGTTCAAAACGGAACCGTCGCATGACTCTGGAGTGTGGGGGTGATGGTGATTGTAGTGGTGGAGCAGGGAGCTTTAGAAAAGACAGTGGATGGAAGCTGTTTACAACCAACCTCACCCCTTCAAAATACCCCATCTCTCTCTCTCTCTCCTCTCGTACGCTTTTGTATTCTTGCAGAGTCCTAAATGTTTTTGAAGTGCTCTAAATCAGAAATTGTTACCACCACTCATTGGCAGGGGATTGAGTAAACAATTGAGAACAGATTTTTTTTTTACTGGATATTCCCCCCTCCCCCAGATGAACACAAAATGAACGGCTGCATTGGGCCAGGTGCTCTGAGGGGCAGGACCTGGCAATGTTTCTGCCCAGAGGATCAAGCAAATAAATTGCTCTTGTAATTGTTTGGGTTGGTATACTGCTATCTTGCGATCTTTTGAATATCTTTTGATATTCCACTTCCTTCTGCTGCTTTTCTTACAATGTAAAGAAACAGCAATTAGTGCAATAGAACAAAGAGAGTGAGAAAGTTAAAAAGAAGAATAAATTGAATATTGAAAGTGTTCAACAGCTGAAGGTGCTTAAATGTACATGGAAATTTGGACAAGTATCCTATTCCCACTATACCCCAACACAAATCTTCCAAAATTGTGTATTGCTTTTTATGTATTGTTTGCCACACAATCTTATATTGTGCACTGTCCATCTCACATTTTAGATGTGCAACTATATAAATTTGCTAAATAAATGAAAAGCACAGAAGACAACTAAAAGTATAATTGCTTCTACATTCAGAAGTTCATGTATGCATTTTATATTACAAACTTATTTTTGTCTTGGGACTTTTTACTTGGGAAGGTAGCATTTTAGTTTTAAGCAGTAATATAGGGTTGGATGTAGGAAGTGAATGCAAATCCTTATTTTCCCACAAAACACTGGATCACATTCTGCCTTTCATTTAAAAGTAAACTTTGCAAGATCAGATTGTATAATCCAACATTTTATATGTTAGAGACCTTATCTCTTAACCATATGNATTCTGCCTTTCATTTAAAAGTAAACTTTGCAAGATCAGATTGTATAATCCAACATTTTATATCTTAGAGACCTTATCTCTTAACCATATGCCTCTAAGAAAGATTTTAGAGAAAAGGGCCACGTTTCTTCTACCTAACTGATCCCAAGTGGTATTGCCAGAATAAAATGATAGGTTGGCTCAGAATAAGACCCCAGTTCTTTCATCCAAATATAGGATAAGAAAGCCCTTTACAGGCAGGAAATTTTTCACATTGTCAAGTTTGTGCAGCTATCACTCTTAAGACTGCCAAAGCAGGGAAACTTGAACAGAAAATATCACCTAAGACAAATGCAGCAGAGAAGTCAATTGATAATTTTTTATTTTTATTTATTAGAAAATTTATATTGCCACCTATTCAAACACGGTGACTCAAGGCGGCTTACAGGGATATAAAAACATCATATATAAAAAATAAAAATAATAAAAGAAGATAATCACATAAATAATAATAATAATAATAATAATAATAATAATAATAATAATAATAATATATGATACTAATAATATAATAGCCCCCACCCCTCACCCTGGTGACAAGACATCACACAAGCTATTTCATGGGTTCCATCCCACTCTGGGTTCCCCAGGCCACTGGAAGAACCAGGTCTTCAGCGCCTTCTGGAACAGAGTTAGAATGGGTCTCCCCGCTCTGGTGGGTCAGATAGATGTGACTGGCAAGAGACATTTATCCACTTTGTTAATGTCAGAAATTATACAAGTATTAATTCTCCATGCTGTGTCCAATTAGATGTGTTACATAGCAATCTTATCCATCAGATAACCTGGTCCCAAACCATAATGGCATGCTTTTAACACACCTTCACTATCTTGAAATGTGGTTTTCATATGAGAAGTTTGGAAAAAAAAAAGAGGAAATAATAGTATACTTTGAACCTCAAAATCCTTTTGGAATAATATGCATCTCATAATTTTAAAAGAAAATGCAGAAAAGAACTTTATGAAATAAAAAGAAGGTGCATAATTTTTGTATGCTACTTAATAATAATAATAATAATAATATTTTGAGATTAAATAATCTCAAAATAATCTGCTAAATGTGCTCTATGTTTTATTTACTTTCACCATTATAAATGTATATTTGCATGCATTTGTGTTTACACACACCATCATACAAACTATACTGGTCCAGAATTATGTAGAAATTCAAATGCAATGCACCTAAAGGTTGGGAAAAATTAGTTCATTGAATTGGAAAGGTTTTCACAGGTTCATTTCTTTGAATCTGTTAAAAATGTTTCAGATAGCAATCCAGAATAGGATAACACACTACTTCAGAAGATAGCCTACTATATCCCTTAGTTTAGAGTTCTTATCATCAGGAAAGCTTCCAATGTTTTAGCCACAATCTACTTCCTTGTAGTTGCAACTCACTGGTTCATAGAAACATAGTATTCTAAACTTGGAAGATTCTCAGACATCTTCTAGTTTTAATCCACTCCCAGTGCAGGATTTCTCTTATCACTCTGAACAAATGGCTGATCTATCCTCCATGACAGCAGAATACAAGTCCAATCTTTCTTCTATATAGCAACTGTTATATTTCATTTCTGCCCTCAGTCTTTGCTTATTGTGTAAAAATACTCTGTTGTATCTTTAATCATTCCTCATAAACATGTTCTTCATTCTGCTCATAATTTTGCTGGCTTTCTTTTAAAATTGGTCCACTTTGTTAATGTCAGACATTATACAAGTATTAGTTCTCCATGCTGTGTCCAATTAGATGTGTTACATAGCAATCTTTATCTTTACCAGCTAGTATGGTCAAAGCTGGGGTAACGGGAATTATAGTCCAAAATATCTAAAAAGTGGGGAAAGCTAGCTGTAGTAACAAAAACTCCTGTTCCTTAAAGCAGGGGTCTCCAGCCTTGGCAACTTTAAGCCTGGCGGACTTCAACTCCCAGAATTCTCCAGCCAACAAAGCCTTAAAGTTGCCAAGGTTGGAGACCCCTGTCTTAAAGGACCAACACTTCTCTTAAAAACTCTTATAAAAAAATTAGAATTGTGAAATAATGCATGCCATGCTACATGTTATACCAGTTTCACGTCTTGTCCATTTCAAGTAAAGAATAGAAAATTGTAATTATGAATGCTCATTAAGAGAAATCCCAGCAACTAGTTCTCAGAATTCCTTGAACAGAGGTTCCTAAAAGATGAATAATCTAGTAGTTCCAAATGTATTAAATAGATTTCCAAGTGAACTGTCCTTGTATCTCAATGAAAGGCAATGAAATTACCACTTCTCGTGGCCTGGCTTTTTCCATTCAAAACAAAATAAATAAATGACGAAAGAGATTTTCATCAAAATGATGTGAAGTCTTGAGGCTATTTTCCTAGACATTTTCTGCCAATGACTCATAAATTGTAGTAGCTGTTGTCACAGATGCTTTGTGATTAAAAAAATAAACCCCCCTTATGAACTGAAGAAGGGTGTTATAGATAGAACCATAAGGGGAAAAGGGGAAAAAAAAGAAGGGTCTTTATGATAAGATAAAAAGATAATGAGGGTGTTGGTGAAGATATCTCTGGGTAGAAACACTAGGAAAGCAAAATTAAGGCATGCTGATTAATGAGGAGGGAACAAACCAAAAAGGAAAAGCTGGACATTGGTAGATTTAGCCATCTGGGAGGCAGTCAGTGGAACTTGTCTTTCCTGCAAGAATAGGAAGGGCAAGAGGCAGGGGACTGACAGAGCACCAGCCTGGCCCCATTACAATCCTGGCTGGAATTTCTGAAGTTGGTTTAAGCACCAGAGACAGGGAACTTAGACTGTAATGCAGAATTGCCTCATGTCTGTAAATCTGATCTTTAGTCAATGAGTTGAAACAGGATGCAATACCAGCACTAGTGAAGAAATCATAAAGGAGACATATTTTTATTACTGATGGTTTATTTGATGATTTATTGTGGCTCCCTGATGCAATGTCTTGAATGCAATGTCTTGAAAAAACAATGTCTTGAAGACTGAATGTTACCTCTGGATTTGCCTCCATTTGTTGTAGAATATCAACAGTGGGAGAAGATTATGATTCTTGCCTGCACTCCAGAAACATCTGGTTGTCAACAGTAAGAAACAAAATACTGGATTAAGATGGAATTGACTTAATCCAGCAGGGTTGCTCTTCCATCCTTACAAAAATACATGGAGCAAACTTGCACAAGAGATCTCCCTTTGGGATTGAGTTAAAACATGGGAAGCTGGGGAGGTTGAAGACAGCTGGAGGAAAAAAATGTAAACTTAAAAGACATTCACAAGCACCCACTGTGTCTACCTTATGACTAAATAAATCCAAGAGCACTACTGTATGTGTGTGTGTGTGTGTGTGTGTGTGTGTGTGTGCGTGTGTGTGTGAATTTCTCTGAAATTCTGTTCTTTGGGAAAAAAAAATATTTCCAGCATTGAGCCTAAGTCCTCTTCCATAGACAGTGGCCGTGTCAGCCTGAGACGAATGCTGCTCTTGATGTTCCCACAATACTGTGGCTTTCCACTAGGCTTCATAATTTGAACTGATCAACTTTAGAATTCACTTGGTTTAGCTGCTGCAGCAGCACAAAAATATATAGCAAAGATCAGAGAGGGCAGTGGGGGGAGAGAGGAAGTGGGAGAGAGAGATGGTTGGTAGATAGATAGATATATAGGTAGGTAGGCAAGCAGGCAGCCAGCTAGCCAGAAACACACACACACACATACACCAAACTATTCAAAGCAAGAAACATTATGAAGGACACAGATGAATAGTTAGAAATGATACCCAAAGAAATTTAAAGCTTGAGATTAGAAAAAGGAAAACATATCTGAAATTTATATCAACTCCATTCCTGAATTTCTGTAGCGCTTTCGGTCTTTGCACACCAACCTCTGCTTTCACTTTCTCCATCCATCACTTTGTATGTCATTTTTAACATTCTCATCTCTTCCTTTTTGATGATCTATGGTCTTATACTATGATTCCATAGTGTAGGATCTATAATCTCAAGAAAGAACTCAAGGATTCAAGGAGAAAAGCACACTCTCCTCAACCCTGACAGGGCAGGGCTAGTTACTGTAGATAAAGAGAGAGAAAACTCCACACTCACCAACACTGTTGGTATTACCTAGTCGGGTAATGAACATCTGCAAGCAAATGATCAAGCTCAGCTAACATCAAGGACTCCATGGGGTTTCATGTGTTTCCTTTCCTTCTGCCCTGCATCAAAGGAAGGAAACAAGGAAAAGACAGAAAATGCTGGCCAACAGCCATTGTTAGTGCTTCCCAACTGGCCAGCTAGAGAGAACTTTGGGAGATGATAACATTCATGGAATGTGTCAGTGTGCCAGAAGTGATGCTGATAGCTTTATAGAGGTGGGGCTAGATACTCTTAGAAAGGTTCTTTCAGACAATTTATTCTAAGTTCTATTCATATCCAGCAGCTTCCCAATTTCAAAGAAGACCAGTGTTGAATGTTTCAGGAGCAGAAAATGAGCAGAGAATGAGATTTGGAACAAGCACTGAAAATATAGTTGATACATAGATGATTACAGGACTGGAGGGCTTTCTCTTGAGTAGATTTTAACCTCCACCATTTGTCTGCATGTAGTGTGCTTTTTTCTTTTTTCATTCAACATTGGATTTTTTTTTAAAATAGCATTTTATTAGAGTTTATTATAATATTAAATGCAATTGGAAACAAAGATCAGAAAAGAAAGGGGAAAGAATGCAAGGATGTAAAAAAAAAAAAAGTAGCGACTTCCATTTTTTTCAGTGCAGGGCAATCCAANGGAAACAAAGATCAGAAAAGAAAGGGGAAAGAATGCAAGGATGTAAAAAAAAAAAAAGTAGCGACTTCCATTTTTTTCAGTGCAGGGCAATCCAATATAGTTAAAGCCTTATGTTTTCACAAGCCATTTCTAGAACAACAAACTTCATTTAAATATCAAAACCTTAAATCAGAATTTTTTTCAGTTTCATGCATAAAGTCCAGAAATGGTTTCCAAGTGGAAACAAAACTGAATAAGTTCATCTCTTGAATTAAAACAGTCAGCTTTGCTCTCTCTGATAATTTCATCATCTTTCCCATCCATTCTTCCATTGTGGGAACTGATGTATTTTTTCCATTTTTGCGCATATAGGATTCTCACCACTTTTCATTCAATGTTGTTAAACACATTCCATGTTTGGATAAATGACATGGCAAATCACCAGGAGTGATTAGTTTATCATCTCTCTTAGTTCAACCATCTAGATCTTTAACTCTTTAAGAAGTGTCATTTAAAGTCTTGAGAACACCCAGAAATAAGCCTCAGGCTTCCATTCTGTTTTTCTCTCCCCTTCAGTAAAGATGCAAAACAAAAAATTTCCAGCTTCTATTAAAGCATTTGTGAAATTTGGGTAGAAGGAAGGAGATTGGTTGTTCAGCTGATAAAGCTGTAAGAATCAAGGCTTACCTGCAAAAAACCAAGTGTTTTTTTTTTTTTTTGGCAAGGAAAATTTCAGGGACNGTTTTTTTTTTTTTTTGCAAGGAAAATTTCAGGGACAAGGGCATGGAAATTTTCTCCTGGTTATGATGCAAGATGGAGCTGTAGTACCCAAGCTGACCATTTCTCTCTGGTCAGAGAGAAATGGTCATTTAAGACCAAAAATACTTTATATATACAGACATTCAATTTCAGCTGTAATAATAATAACAATAACAGAAGTGAAAGAACTGGAGAAAAATCACAAAATATAAAGACCTGCAAACAGAAGTAGAATAATTGTGGCAAAGGCAATGCCAACAGTAATAGGTGCCTTGGGTGCAATCCCAAAACATCTGGAGCACCACTTCAACAGCATCGGCATTGACAAAATCCACCATCAGTCAATTGCAAAAGGCAGTTTTACTTGGAACAGCTTACACCCTGCAATAATTTTAAAGTATTAAACCATAGCCTTTGCCTATCCCAGGTCCTTGGAAAGAACTTGATAGATGGACAAAAATGCCAAATCCAGTCTAAATAACTGCTGAACTGTATGACTAACCATAATAGTCACCAAACATTGGTTTATTAATATAACTATTCCAATAGTGACAATAGTGTTGAAAACAAGGAAATGGAAAAGATTACAAAATACTGGGTTGTGCAAATAGAGGTTGCAAATACATGGAAGACCTCAACAGTGATACCAATTGTTATTGGAACACTAGATGCAATACTAGATGAGTACCTAGAAAGATTCTGGATTGGTTAAATTTGAAACATCTTACAACCTACAACACCCCAACTACACACAACAGCGCGGTTGCATCTCATACATAATTGGATGCTACCTTTATACAGTAGTTCCCAAGCATTTGGATAAAGCTTGAATAATGAAGTAAATCAGCCAACATCATTTCTCTCCATTTAAAGTACTACTATGTTTGAATTCAATTGCCTGTGGTTTCTTCTCCTTCACTGGAGGTTTTCAAACAGAGGCTAGATGGTCATCTATCAGGGATAGTGTGGCAATTGGTGCAATGTGCAGTGGATTGAATGTGATCACGTCTTAGGATTTTTCCAACTCTGTGATTCTATGATTCTATCTCAGATCAAGAAAGACTGACAAATGCCTGTGTCATACATTATGCTAAGCCACAATCTGCTCAACCACAGCTTATTGTCTACATTAACAAACACACAAAGCCATGCATTTTAATTTACAGGACTCAATGGCTGGGTTCACACAACACTTCAACTTAAAACAAATAAAGCAAGATATAGTTGGGCACAGTACATGGATCCAGTTTTAAAAATGTAGAGCACTGTTTACATTCAGCATGGCTAAAGCCTGCATTTTGTTTTTCACTCCTTTGCCTTTCTCTCCTCTCTTGTACTGGCACATGCATATTTTGGCAGGTCTTGATTTGTTGGTAAAGTGAGAAACATCTCACCCAAGCAAGGCTGACATTGGTACCTCATTGATGTTGATGTAGCCACATGGTCAGCAGTGTTATGGCATATCCATTCCATTTAGGATATGACCACATGAGTCACCCAACACTGGAGGAGAAGTAGAAGATGAAACATCATTGACAGTCAACAATGCTTCAGTGACAGTACTGCAGTAAGTCTTTGTCAAGTTAACTTCCTGCTTATAAAAGAATTATGTCCCTCTCATAGTATTCAGAGAGATAAAAATAATTTGTCCCTCTCTCATGCACAGAAGCAAACTAGATAGTACAATAGTTTTGAAACATAATTACTGTACACTTAACGATCTATGAAAACCAAGTCAAATCACACTTTAAAAACAATGTTCCATTCTGGGCAGCATAGTTCAAGAGGGTTTAGACAATCTGGAACAGATCAAAGGAAGAACAATGATGGTGATCAGGGAACTCAAAAACTAAGGATTTGGAGGAAAGATTGGAGGAACTGGGAACATCCATCTTCTTGAGAAGATGGAAACAGGGGAGATGATAACACAGATAACTGATACCATAGAGAAGAAGATCAAAACCTGTTTTCTATCACCTCCAAGTGAAGGACATGGAAAGCCAGTGTGGAGGAATGGCTGAAATATTTTGCATTAGGGAGACCCAGGTGCAAGTCAGTTTTCAGCCATGGAAATACATGAGGTGAGGGAAGGGCGGAGCTGGCATCGCAACGATACGGCATGTGATCTTGGAGGTCCGAGATCGCTGCCAATATCTTTGCTCCTGGACAGTCCATTTGAATCTAAACCACCCGAAGAGATGGTGATCATAAAGAGCGTGTCCTGTCGATCCCAGGGACATCACAAAGTCCCTGGTAGATCCAGGAGAAGTTCTTTTTGCCAGTGGCAAAGAGGCAGCCATTAAAGCTGCTGAAGTTG
>BHFT01058886.1:0-21365 GCA_004320025.1 Laticauda laticaudata
TAACAACGGATGGAACATTTTGCTCATCCGTTGTGTCCGTTTTGCATCCGTTGGGCAGTGTGACAGGGCCTTAAGTTTTAACAAGTCTGCAACCCAAATCTCAACAATAAACATCAAACATTAACAGCAAATGGAGGCAGAAAGTCCATCTTCACCGATGGACTTCACATGGACTTCCCAGATGAAAGAATGATAAAAGTATGTGGCCAATATTCAGAAACTTCTATCCAACAAATCAGCCGATGTCTGGAAACAGAAAATATCTGGAGAATGGTCTCAGATAAACCTGCCACTATCAGTAAAAGGAATATATGGGTGGGGAATCACACTCTCCAGACCAATTCACCTCAAGGGGTTGCAGTTGTAGGGAAATTAGGAGAAGGGAGTTGTGTTTGATATGTTCACTGCTTTGAGTTATTTGTAAAAATAATAAAGGTGAGATACAAATAAATAAATGAATAAAAAACAATACATGTTATTGGTTAGATCTGATCCCATATTTCCCCCCAAGAAGTTAACAAATAAATATTATACCTAGATATTGGAATAGATAGATATGGGAATTTGTTTCATTTGAAATTGAGTTGAGTTGAACAATGCAACTAAGCAAAAGTCACCCAAATGAGTTTCCATGGCTGAGGGTCATCATTTATTTATTTATTTATTTATTTATTAGATTTACATGCTGCCTGTCCCTTATGTAACTATCTTGACATAAGCTTTGATTGTTATACGGTAATCAAAATAGAACATTCTATCAATTTTTGTGTCCTTCCAGAGGCCCGAGGAAAGCCTCCAGACTCTGGGGAAGATGAAAAAGAGCCCTCCCAGAAGTTCCAGAAGTCCAGAAATGGGCCTGTTTTCAGCTTCCAGAGCATTTCCAGAGCCCAGGAGAAGCCATTTTTGCCCTCCCAGAGGCCTGAGAGAAGCCCTGGGGAAGGCAAAAATGGCCCTCCCTGAAGTTCCGGTAGGCCTCACACACCATGGCCATGCCTACCCAGCAAGAGAACTGGTTGTTGGGGTTTTTGAATCCCATCCCTGCCCCTTCCCTCCAGTGTCATTAATCATTTTGGCCAATTAGGTTAATTGGCAGGCTTCTCCACTGTCTTTATCTCTACCTTCCTCCACTTCCCAGGAGATGATCTTGGTTCTCACGAGAAAGATCGATGTTGCATCTAGCAATGTATTTCAGCTTTCTTCCCCTCTTGCATGCAGTGTTGGAAGAGGAAAATGACTTCTGACAGGTTCAGTTCAGCTGAACCTGTAACTAAGGGCTATTGCTGTTGCTAAAGGCCCTGTCACACTGCCCAACGGATGCAAAACATTTGTAAAAAGGACACAGCGGACGAGAAAAGTGTTCCATCCGTTGTTATCCGCTCTCAAAAGGGGCAAAAATTTGCANATGTCCCCCGTATGCCTAGAGGATGCAGAACGGATGCATTGGATACATTTTCCGCTCAAAAGTTTTGAGCAGCTCAAAACCTTCTGAGCGGATGAAATGTCAATAGACGGATGCTGGACGGATAGAGAGGAAGCAAAACGGAGGCAGTGAGTACAGAACGGAAGCATCGCGTTAACCAACGGATGGCAAGTGTTTTTCTCCATTTTATATCCTCTTTCCATCCATTGGTGTAGTGTGACAGGGGCTTAAGCAAAGTGATTGTTAAGTGAGTTACAGCCAATTTTGTGATCTTTTTTGCCAGTTTTAAGTGAATCTCTGTACTTGTAAAGTGAATTGTTAGATGGATCTGGCTTCCCCCATTGACTTTGCTTGCAGGAAACTGTCAGGGAAGGCTGTAAATATGACCCCCAGATATTGTAGTTCTTGTAAATATATTTCAGTTGTCAAATGCCTGAATTATGATCACATGACCTTAAGAATGCTACAATGGTTCTTAGTGAAAGGACAGGTCGTAAGTCACATTTTTAAATGCTGTTGTAAATTTGAACAGTCACTAAATTAATGGTTGTAAATTGAGGACTACCTGCACTTTTGTGATTTTTATTGCTCTGGACTTTGTGAGAGAAGCCCAGGACCTGTGTGTTTAAGTCCTGTAAAAGGGTTCAACACAGAAAATTTAGTACAGGTAGTCCTCATTTTGTTAACACAATTGAGCCCATTGGTAAAATTTATTCCAAGTATCTGTTTCCACTTTGTTTTTCAGTTCTAGAGTTATCTATCTAATTCTGTACAAACCAGTATTTTCCTTATTATCTCTCTATCTGACAGAATATTTTCATTCTTCCATTGCTGGACGTAAATCAATGTTGCTGCAGGGACCAGGATGGGTTAGACTCCTGATGACGTCATTGAGCTGAGTCTGTTCTTATATAAAAGGCCAGCCTCTGGGAGTCTCCCCAGCTTTGACTCAGCTCCTTTTGTGATGATTGAGTTTATGTCTCTAAACATTGTTTTAGCCATTAGATCACAGCAAAGTTGGAAAACTATTCAGGCTTCTGGCACAACTCCCGGGGACCCGGTGGAGCTGTGCATTGAGGAGAGTGGGGCCCCGCTCCCAACATTAGCAAAGGGAGGCTGTAAGAAAGGGAGAAGCCATCTATACTTCCCTGCAGCTCTCCCCCGCGAAATCAGCCTCCACAATTGTAAAGATCAGATCACGATAACAGCGCTTTATAGCTGATTCTAATTACTGTGGCTTTCCCTTCTGCTGATTTCACCACTCGGGGCTCCTTTGTAGCCTAAAGAGTGAGGACCAGCATTTGGAGGCTGGTTTTCAAGCACTTCTCCTCGACGCATGTGGTGGGTGGCAATTTTAAGTGGCCACATATCCCAACGGCTGGCACCCATCAACAGGAGGTCCCAAATAAGGCCCCTACAATAGGCAGCACGTATTGAGAGTTGCTCCCAGCACCTCTTGTGCTTGCTTATTTCAACCATGGATGAGGATAGGGCCCAGGCAGAGCTGGGCCTAGAGAGCCAGGGCCCTCAGACCAGGAGAAAGAGGAGGAGGCACTCAATCTGCTAAGAAGGAAGTAGTGGCCAAGATTAAGTCTTGGGCCCCAAGAAAACATCCCAGGCTGAACTGAAAGCAGAAAAACAAAGACATGCAGCCCTGGAGAGACAGTTCAACAAGGCCATAGAGCAAATGAGAGGGCAACTGCAACAGGCTTCCCAGTTGGCAAATCCTCAGGCTGTTCAGGGAGGTACCCCCAGCCCTATTTGGTCACCCCCAATCATGGTCCCCGGACAGGCTTGAGGAACAATTCGGACCTCAAGACCTAAGCAGGTCAGGCTCCAATTTCAAACAGGCCTCTTGGGACCTTGCTCCTTCTCTGCCCTCCATAGCCCAATGTAGCTCTTGGCCCAGACCTGAGGCTACCTTCAATCCCACTGCTGTGAGCCTTCGCTCCCCCAACCCATCCATAAGTGGCAGACCCAGTGAGATTCCGGATGTGGTCTCCATTGCCATCTGACAAGGCCTAGCAGAAGGATTTCAACAGATCCTTTGACCCTTAGAGAGGGTGCAGTCCCTTTTTCCGGCCTACTCCCAAGCTTAGATTCCTCAGAGGGGATTCTCTGATTTTCAGGAGCATAGCGTCCCTTCTACCCACTCAGAATGGGGAGATTATGATCAGAGAGATCTCGCAGAACCATCTGAGCATGGCTGTCTTCTGAATCTGAATGGGAAGAGGGAGAGATCTGGGACCCCAACCTATCGGAGGAAGAGGAGGACCTGTGGCCTGATCAATCCCCCCTCAGCGCAGTCTTTAAACCTGCCTTATTCAAACCCCTACTCCATAAGGCGCTGGTCACTGCCCAGTTGTCCCCAGAGGAGGCTGGAACTACAAGACCGCATACCTCCATCATATTTTAGATTGCACCAGGATCGAAACAAGATTATTGCAGCAGCGGAATTTACGGCAGACGTCACCCTAAATTTAGTCAGGTTCACCTCCAGGGCCATGGCCTCCTCAGTGGCAGCAAGGAGAGTTTTGTGGCTACAAAATTGGCAGGTGGAACCTCATTGCAAGAGGAAATTGGCTTCAGCCCCCTGCATGGGTGAAAAACTATTTGGCAATGCACTAGAACCATTCGTTGTTAAAACCAGGGACAAACGGAAGGTTCTTTCCTTTACAGGGAAGAGAGCAGACTACTGTCCAGCTCCTTATCACCCACCTTCTTTCAGGCCAAAGCTACCCCATTTTTCCAGGCCTCAGAAGGCGTATTCCCAGCACCAAGAGCAACATCCTGATGCACCTGGCAGACAACAATATACTGCGGGTAAGCAGCCCTTTCATGGGGGAGGCAGTCATTCCTTCTGTCACTCTAAGTAATCCCTCATTCTCCTCACCCATCAGAGATTGTTTGGCCTTCTTCGCCTCTAGATGGGAGAAGCCAATGATGGACGCTTGGGTACTCAATACTGTAAGGTTGAGTTTACACCTAGAATTTATCTCACCACCCCCAGAATTTGTTGTGATCTGTCCTGCTTTGCGGGACAGTTCAAAGAGGGCCCCGATGAATTCAGCCATTCAACACCTGGTGGACATAAGGGCTATTCAACAATTCCCAAACATCAACATGGATTCTATTCTCGGCTTTTCATGATCCATAAGGCCTTGGGGGGGAGGGTGGCGAGCCATTCTTGATCTTAAATTTTTGAATGAGTTTATCCCATACGGGCATTTCAAAATGCAGACTCTGCATTCAATTCTAGACAGCATTCAGGAGAGCAATCTCTTCTCCTCCATTGACCTTACCAGTTTCTCCATTTCTGTTACCAGAATTCTCACTTCCAGTATCGTGCCCTTCCCTTTGGGCTCTCTTCGGCTCCAAGGATTTTCACAAAGGTCCTAGTGCCATTGATGGCTTCTCTCCAGTCCATTCCAGTGAGGATCTAATGGTACCTGGACAACTTCTTGATCCTATCGTCGTCCATCCACTCCACCCATCGAGACCTACAAAGTACAGTGTGCTGCCTCCAGAACCATGGCTTTTCCATCAACACCAGGAAAAGCCATCTCTTGCCCACAACCAGATTACTCAATCTGGAAACTGTCATTGACACATCCCTGTGCCAGGTCTTTCTGTCTCCAGATCAGGGGAAAAGCCTTACCAAGATCATCTGTCAGATTCAACATAAACACACTGTTCCCCTGTTGTTGCTGTCGAAACTACTGGGGAAGATGATCTCATGCATTGTCCCGTGGGGACGGCTTCACTCCCAGTTTCTACAATGGTTCCTGCTCGCCTTTTAACAAGCAGGAACCAGCCACATGTTGGTCAGGGTCCAGCTTACTCCACACACCCGGTGTTCCTTCAAGTGATGACTTTCTCCAGCTCTCTGGAAGGGCCTCCCATTCAAGGAACTGAACAGACTCCTGCTCACCACGGATACCAGTCTTCTGGGTTGGGGGGCCCATATGGATGGCCAAATAGCACAGGGGGTTTGGTCCTGGATAGACAAGACTTGTCCAATAAACTGGCTGAAGCTCAAAGCCATCTTGCTGGCACTGAGGCACTTCAGGGACACTATGACTGGATCCCATGTACTAATGTCGATGGACAATATGGCTGCAAAGGCACACGTCAGCAGACAAGGGGGGACAAGATCCAGGGCCTTAATGAGGGAGGCCAAATGTTTGGGGCTGTGGGCAGAGAGACACTTGCTGTCCATCTCGGTAGATCACATCTCTGGGGTCAACAACTCCCAAGCTGCCTGGCTGAGTCGGAGCTTGGTCAACCAAGCAGAATGGTACCTTCACCCGTCCCTATTAGAGACCTTTCCCTCAGGTTTGGGACTCCGGTAGTAGATCTATCCCCCCCCCCAAAAAAATGCTTAAGTAAACAGGTTTTTCACCAGGTTTCCTTGTCAGGGAGCAGAGGGGGCCAATGCTTTTGGAGCGGATGGCCCAGGGCTTCCTCTACACTTCTCTCCTCTCCCTATTCATTCAGCAATCATTTGGAAGATGTTGGAGGAATAGGCGGAGCAATTCTCCTGGCCATCCCATTGGCCAGGAGGGCCTGGTTTGCAGACCTGTGAACCTGTCTGTAGCCACCCTTGTGGGATTCCAGCCAACAGAATCTCACTCCAGCAGGGAGCCTTGCCCCATCCAGATCCCGGTTCAAACTGACCATGTGGCACTTGAGTGGCAACATTTGAAGAGAGGCTAATCTCCCGAGAGGGTTATCATCACTATACAGGTGTCTCATAAACCATCTACAATCTTACGCTGGAGGGGTTTTTTTTGTCAATGCTTGTTTGAAGGAGGGCTCAATCCTACCTCAGCTCAGGTAGCAGAGGTATTGTTGTTACCTTCAAGATGGCCTAGAGAAGGATTAAGAACCTAATACCCTTCATCCCAGATAGCAGCCCTTTCCTCATTTCTCTCCTGGGAGGCCTTCCCTGCCTTGCCACACCACCCTTCTGTCTGGAGATTTTTAAAAGGGGTTTCCAACCTCACACCCCAGTTGTATATAGGTGGAACCTTCCGAAGGTGCTCCAGTCTCTGACGGAACCTCCCTTCGAACTCTTCAGTCAGTGTCTCTTCAATTCTTGACACTGAAGGTGATTTTTCTGGCAGCAATCAACTCTGCTAGAAGGATGTCAGAGCTGGCTGCTCTTTCAGTCAGACAGGATCTATGCACCTTTCATGAATATATTAGAGTTGTTTCCATTTAGATCCCTCTTCATCCCAAAGGTTAATACCTGGTTTCATAGGTTGCAGGACATTGTGTTCCAGATTTCTGTCCCCTTCCGCACCATGAGTTAGAGCGCAAGTGGCACACCTTAGATGTTAGGAGGATGCTTAGAATTTACCTAAAGTGCACGTTCTACCTTTAGAAAAACTGAGGCTATTTTTGTATCTTTTTTCCCTTTGCACCTGGGGGCACAAGGCCTCTCCCCCACCCTGAGTATGTGGATCAGGGCATGTTTGCACAGGCTTACAAAGCCACAACTCTTCCAGTGCCCAAGGGCCTGACAGTGCACTCAACAGAAGCGGCCGCAACTTCAGCTGCTTGGACCACCCAGGCACTCCTGAAAAAATTTGCAGAGCGGCCACCTGGGCATCTCCGTCTCCCTTCATCAGACACTACCATCTTGATTCCTTTGTCTCTGTGAGTGCAGCCTTCAGCAGACGGGTACTTCAGCGGGTGTATCAACAATTAGAATGATCAATTGATGGGGACCATCCCGTGGACATGCAAGCTTTAGTATGTCCCATCCTGACTCTTGCAGCAGCATTGAGGAGAATGGGCATTGGTATAATTACCAGAGAATGCCCTTTCTATCTATGCTGTTAGGTAGTCCAGCCCCACCCTTGTTTCGTCCAGTTCTGGTAAGGTATATTTTGTGTTTAGATTCTGTTTGGCTTTCAGAGACACTCATTAAGTGTATCAAGTATCAAGTGTGTCAAGTATCTTCCAAAGCTTGGGAGACTCCAGCAGGCTGGCTTTTTATATAAGAAGGCAGACTCAGCTCGATGATGTCATCAGGAGGAGTCTAACCCATCCTGGACTCTCTAGCAGCAGAGATAGAAAGGGCGTTCTCTGGTAATTATACCAACGCCCATTTTTTGCCGCCGTCAGGATGTGGAGTATTAGATATGTTGAGGCCTTTGCTATAACTTTCTGTTATTATTTCTAATACAAATAATTCTGGCTTAAGTCTATATGATGTTCCCACACTATTTGTCTAACCACTTCTGAATCTGTCGCGCAAAATTTCCTTGCATGTTTGCATGTCCACAACATATGATAGCATGGTGCCTGGTAGTTGCTTGCATTTTCAGCACTTCAGTGATAAATTTCTAAACATGTTTGGCCAGCCTTGCTGGAGGAAGGTGCCACCTATAGAAATTTTATATAGATCTCTTATATGTATGGAAAATGTTAATTCCTATTCCTTTTCCCAAAGTTTCTGCCATCTATCCAATTCAATATTGTATCCAAAATTTTTGGCCCATTCCAATTTATCAATTTATCAATCCTACCAACAATTTATCGAGAGTTGTTAATTCTCTGTTAATATCCCACATTTTCATATCCTGTACATATCATAACTGTATTTGTAAATATGACCACCACTCAGTGGTGGGATCAAAAAAATTTACTACTGATTCTGTGGTGTGGGCTTGGTGGGCATGGTTAGGTGGGCATGCATGTGACTGGGTGGGTATGGCTTTTTTTTTTTTTTTTTTTTTGCTTTTTGCAGCACCCCTACCCGTTTTTTTGGGCCTCAGGCAAGCCTCGGGGGGGGGGCATTTTTGCTCCCAAAAGGCTCCCCTGGGGCTCAGGGAGAAAAAAAAATGGAGCATAGGAGGGGCATGCAGCAACCCCCTTCGTTCCATTTTGGGGCCTTCCTGGCCTCAGAGGAGCCTTGGTGAGGGCGTTTTGCTCCCCTGGAACTCAGGAAGGCTGTGCTTCTCACTCCATTTTTTGCCTTCCTGGGTCTCAGCAAGGAGAATCCCGGCACAGCTGATCATCGGGAGGGGAAATAAAAGAAGAAATACCTTGAGGGGTGAGCATCAAGTGTGCGGGGTGAGTGAGCATTGGGTGGGCAGGGCAAGCAAGCCAGCGGCGACCAGGTGACTGGGTCTGGGGCATGGCCACCAGAACTTACTACCGGTTCAGCGACTCATCCCAAATCCTTGCTACCGGTTCACTCGAACAGATGCAACCACCACTGCCACCACTCTAATTCTACCCCTTGATCCTCTAATTCTAATCTGGTTTTTAATTCTTCTTTCTCATTTAATATCTTTAATGTCTCCTACTGATCATAACTAATATCATTCTATCAACTCTCCATTACACCAACCAATCTAGAGAATATTCTATGTGATGATCCTTGCAAGTGTCTTAAGCCTGATTGTCCTTTCCACATATATCAAATGCACAATTGAAGGAGGAGAAATTTGTTTCTGCTTAAACCTACTTCTATCCCCAAATCTTTTCCCTTGGAGCTGTTCTGAAAAAAAATGTGTTTCCAGGAACAATAAATTATACATCTAAATTAGGTGTTTTTGTTATCAATAGCAAAACACTCTTATAAACCAAGAAATAGCATTTGGCTGGCTGGCTCCAACTGCAAAATGGTTGACATACAAATTTAATAAAAATAAAATAAAATATTTCACAAGGCAAGTGAACAGTGGGGAAGAAAGAATGAATTTTTCCTGTTTCTCCAGATGGAGTGAACAGAGAAAAAGACAAATAGCAAAAAGGGTTCTACAGAAAAATTAGAACCAGAAATATTCCCATAAAATTTGTCCAATCTGCAAAGGTTAATTTGCACTAGAAAACCAGATTTTACAGGGAGAATTAAGAGTTACATTAATTAAATTTGAAAGCTACCAAACTTGTTTAACAACGTGTTTGCAATTTTGCATGTGTTCATTATTACTAATCAACATATGAAATGGGGACATTTCCTTTTTTAAAAAAATCCACTTCACATATCTGGAGAGAAAATGGCAGGTCTTCCACTATAGGGATATAGGCAATAAATAGTCACCTTTAACTTTCTTCTCCAAATAAATGGTCTAGCACAGGACTGTCAAATTCCCACCCATGGGCTGATGTGCTGGCCACGTCCATACCTGGTTTAGTGAAGGGGAGGAAAATCCCAAAATGTCATGTGATGTTGCCATGATGATGTGAGTTTGACAACCCTGGTCGAGCATCAAGGCCCCACATGTGGACAATACACAGCTATGTCTGATTTAATAGGTAGATGACAAATTTCTCATTCCCCTAGAGAAATACAAATTGTCCATCCAAATTATTTGCACACTTATTAGAGAATTTTAAAAATTCCTTTAGAGGAAATTTTTCCCTGCATTATCTTAGGCCTCTGAGATGGTGACAGTTCTAATTTCTATTGAAAAGTTTTTGGTTATCCTGAATGAAAAGCAATATGAAACTAAAAGAAATATGGCTATCCATATGCTGTGGAAGTACATCTCTCAACATCTGTCATTTTTGGCCAAGAAAATAAAGCTCAGAATTTTTTGGAAGGCCTTAGTTTGTCAATTTGATACTAGGAACAAAATATAAGTTCAGCCAACTTTCAATATTCAAATAGATATAAAGCTCAAACAGTGTCCTTGATATGGTCACTCCTTCTCCATTTACAACTGGCAAATGCTCTAAGGATACAAAAAAAAGGAGGAAAATCACATTTGTTTATGTTCTTCCTTGGAGGAAGAATAAAATAGGCATTAAAAAATAAATAAAAATAAAGCTAAAATTGGAACAACGTATTCAATTGGCAGTTTTGATTCATTCATGTATTGTATTTCCAAAGGATCATTCCTAAGGCAAATCAATTAAAAGAAATCTATCGGCTCAATATCTTAGCCAAATACTGAGATGAGAGTTAATGAGAGATATTAGGAGGATATGTTAATGACAAATTCATCCACAACCAATTTCTAAACAACCAGCTCAGTAGAGGTTTCAAAGTAGATCCCAGCTTAAGAAAAGTGCAACAACTGAGAATCAGGATTATACATTAATTGCATATAAGCTGAGTGTGGCCATAAATGTATTATATGCATGTGTATGCACATACTTAAAAATGAATGCAAAATAATACTACTTATTTAACCCCCTTTGCTGTCTAACTAGATATTTAATAAATATGAATCATAATTAACAATTAATATGTTTTCCCTACCCTTCCTTTATTTAATAAAGAAATCTGCTTCTTGTTCTTGCTGTAGTGTTTGCGATCGTCACATGCAACTTTGTATCCAGTTTCTCTGCATTTAGTAAAGCATTCCACAGTAAAATTCATTAAAATATAGCCATGTCTGATGTTTCAAAATATTGAAAGAACATGAAGAAGGAAATAGGAAAGGGAAAAAAATCCTTTAACTCTGTTTTAGCATCTCCAATTTACCACTATTAGCACTTCTCCCTGAAAAATTCAGTTAATTCTTTATAAACCACATAACAATTTAATTTTCTTCTTTCCCAGTTACAGCCAAAGAAAAGTCATAAAAGAGGCAGAGAAGCAGTTTCTTACAACAATGAAAAGACAGACTTAATGAGAAAAAAGATACCGTATATACTCGCATATAAGCCGACTTTAGAACGCTTTTTTATTTAGAAGGGATCGGCTTTATATCGCGCATTAAATGCTGATTTCTGACACACAAACAACATGACGAATGCACACCACCTTCCCAGATACGCAATATCGATAGTACCATACAAGCGATATATACTACAGCACATTTTCTTTTTACTCTGGTGCCTCCATTTTGCTTTTTCTCCCATCCGGATATAACACGCTCTGATTGGTTTAGTTTTATTCACATGAAGCTGTAGTGTTGCGATCGTCACATGCAACTTTGTATCCAGTTTCTCTGCATTTAGTAAAGCATTCCACAGTAAAATTCATTAAAATATAGCCGGTCTTGATGTTAAATAGAAAAAGAATCGTCTTATGCTGCTTCTTTTAAACTAAAAGTAGGAAGGCTGCAGAGGAAAAAAGCACACCTTGAAGCAGCAAGCAACCTTTGGAGTGGATAGAGCAATATTAAGAAGAGAGAAAGATCATTGGATGCACCCCAGTTCAAAACGTACAAACAGAAGGCCCAAAGCGGAATTCCGTGAAAATGGAAAAGCACATTCTTGAGTGGTTGAGGCTCAAGGCAGAATGGCTACATGTGTTCAGAGGCCGTGGCACGTAGCTTACAAGCATTGCAGATGGCCAAATCTGTGAATTACAAGGTCCTCAACCCGTCACGCTTCCCGTGCGGTGTACAAGGTTTTTGAAGAGAAATGGGAATATCACTAAGACAAAGACACAAAAATAAGCCAAAAGCACCATCAGAATTTAAGGAAAAGGTGAGAATTTCAACAGTTTCGGAAAATAAACGAAGACTGGTGATTTTCTCCTCAGAGATTGGCAATATGGATGAAATCCCCTATGTTGCTTTGAACATGCCAAGCAACTAAAAATTGGAACAAAAGCGGTGAAAAAAACAGTTCTTATTAAGGACAACAGGCACCAAAAACCCATTTACAGGTGCTGAGTGCACTGCAGAGGGTGAAGCTACCCCCAATGGTAATCTCCAACGAAAACCCCCCTCCAAAAAGACAAATTCAGTGGTGTGCACATCCATCAGCAATCCCAAAGGATGGAGGATGAGAAGGCGTCATCAAATGGATATAATCAAAGGTGTGGAGCGCAGAAAGCTGGAGGTCTTCTCAAAAACACTCCATGCTAGTCTGGGACATTCAGAGCTCACCTAACGAAAAGGTAAAAAAGAGTCTAAAGGAGTCAAACACCATTCAGGCAGTCATACCCAGGAGGTTGACTGAATGCTTACAACGCCTAGACAGCCTCGAACTGACCCTTCAAGACACACAATGCGAAACTGTGGCACCACAGTGATGGCAGATGGCAAAGGCTGAACTAACAGCCCAAAGGAAACTTCAAACCCTTCCTTGTGCCCACAGTTGTTGCTTGGGTTGAAACTGCATGGAATAATGATTTACAAGAAATGGTACACGAAATCTTTTTAAAATTTGCATATCAGCAACAAATTAGATGGCACTGAAGATGATTTTGTATGGCAGGAAGATAGGCAATGAAACTGAAAATGAAGACAGTGATAAGTGGCAGAAAATGAAAAGGAAGATCGAGAGAGAAAAATGTGGGATGAAGATAATGTCAACATATCATTGGAGGACTGAAACATCTCTTTGGGGGAATGCGAGGAACGAGAGGGTGATGGTGGAAGGATGAATTTTGAAGGATTCTTGAAGACACAGTTTAATTTGGAAAATAAAGTAGTAAAAGTAAAAACACAACAAATAAATGGCTTTTATTCTCAATTATGCTCCTTCCTGGCAAGCTTTGACTAGATAAGTGCATATATTACCCATGTATATAAATATCAGAATTCTTTACATACTGGCAAGTAACTTAATATTGTTTCCTACACACAATGCTTTGATAATGAACCTTCATCAGTGCATTGCATATTGATATTCTTTTGTTATTAGCCAAACAACACACCATGGTAATTTGGGGGTTGGCCTTATACTGCGAGTTTTTGTGACAAAATTCCTCATTTTGGGGCAGTTTTTTTAAGGGTCGCTTATATGCGAGATCGCTTAATATGTGAGTATCATACGGTAATTTGCCCCTGTCCAGTCGTGTCTGACTCTAGGCGTGTGTGCTCATCTCCAATTTCTTGAGTTGAGAATTGTCATTATCTAATGACACTTCCGTGGCTATGTTGGCCATTATGGCTATAACGACTAAAGGCACTAGAAGCAACATACTTTCCCACCAAATAACCTATTCATCCACTCACATTTGCAATGCTTTTGAATCTAATTAGGAGGCAGGAGCTGGGGCAAGGAATGGGAGCTCACCACCCATCACCACGTAAATGGCTTGGGTTCAAACTCTCACTTTCCCAGTTTGAACAGCTCAGTGTCTTTACCACTGAAGCCATCACACCGTCAATACTTTGAAACTGAGTCTTATATCTTAACCCTTCGTCGACAAACGACAATTCTATATCACAAACACTATTAAAGCTCGTGTTAATGGATGGAAGCCAAGGAAAAAATGCATTTCCTGCATTTCTGAAAAGCATTTCTGAAAATTTCTGGAACTAATGTTCCATTTTTAATATATTGAAGGAAAAAATTCCTTCTTTAATTTGGAGGTTTTGCAATTTAGGTTCTGCAATCCTGCCTTCCATTTTTAATGATATTTTTGTTTTGGATTACTATTTTTATTTCTTTAAAGATAAGGGTTTTAATTTTTAATGCTGGAAGCTGCCCAGAGTTGTATTGCTTACAAGAGGGCAGCTAATATTCGTGATAGATACGATAGATAGATAGATAGATACGATATAGATATGATAGATAGATAGATAGATAGATAGATAGATAGATAGTCACAGCGCAGGCAGGCAGCAGGCGGCAGGCAGGTAACAGGTGAAAACTCGAAAAATTAGAATACTTGCATGCAAAGCTTAATTTATTTCAGTAATGCAACTTAAAAAGTAAAACTTAATATATGAGGATAGACTCATTACATGCCAAAGCAAAATAATTCAAGCCATTGATTTGCATTAATTGTGATGATTATTGCTTTCAGCTCATGAAAACCCCAAATCCACAATCTCAGAAAGCTATCAGCCTCTGGCACTGCTGAGGTGTTATGGAAGACTAGGATGCTTCAAATAGTGGCCTTCAGCTCTTCTGCATTGTTTTGTCTCACGTCTCTCATATTTTTCTTGGCAATGCCCATAGATTCTCTAATGGGGTTCAGGTCAGGTGAGTTTACTGGCCAATCAAGCTCAGTAACCCATGGTCATTGAACCAAGTTTTGGTGCTTTTGGCAGTGTGGGCAGGTGCCACATCCTGCTGGAAAATGAAGTCAGCATCCACATAAAGCTCGTCTGTGGAAGGAAGCGTGAAGTGCTCCAAAATCTCCTGGTAGATGGCTGCATTGACCCTGGACTTAATGAAGCACAGTGGACCAACACCAGAAGATGACATGGCTTCCCAAATCAACAAAGACTGTGAAAACTTCACACTGGACTTCAAGCATCTTGCAGTGTGTGCCTCTCCATTCTTCCTCCAGACCCTTGGTCCTTGGTTCCAAATGAGGTGCAAAAGTTGCTCTCATCAGAGCAACAGATCACTTCTGTTTTCTTTAGCTCAGGTAAGACGCTTCTGATGTTGTTTGTTGTTCAGAAGTGGCTTGACAGAGAGGAATGCGACATTTGAAGCCCATGTCCAGGATCCATCTGTGTGTAGTGGTTTTTGATGCACTGACTCCCCACTCAGTCCACTCCTTGTGAAAGACCCCAACACTTTTGAATGGTCTTTTCCTGACAATCCTCTCCAGGCTGCAGTCATCCCTGCTGCTTGTGCTCCTTTTTTCCCCACACTTTCCCTTCAACATAACTTTCTATTAATATGCTTTGATACAGCACTTTGGAAACATCCAACTTCTTTTGCAATTACCTTTGAGGTTTCCTCCTTATGGAGGGTGTCAATGATGGTTTTCTGCACAACTGTCAGGTCAACAGTCTTTCCCATGATTGTGCTTCTACTGAACAGCAGACTGAGGACAATTTAAAGGCTCAGGAACCCTTTGCGGGTGTTGTGGCTTATTAGTGATTAGGGACACTTTGCCCTAGAATATTGAACTTTTCAACAATATTCTAATTTTCTGAGATTGTGGATTTGGGTTTTCATTGGGGTTTTCATGAGCTGTAAGCCATAATCATCTCAATTATGACACATCATGACTTGAACTATCTTGCTTTGCATGTTATGAGTCTATCTTATATATTACTCTTTACCTTTTAAGTTGCATTACTGAAATAAATGAACTTTTGCACGATGTTCTAATTTTTCGAGTTTCACCTGTAGATAGGTAGATCGGTAGATCGATGATGATGGACATATAGATATAGATAGATCTAGGCTCCACTCTCCAGTTTGTGCTAGAATCTCCATGCCATTCCTGTTGAACAAGATAAAGTGTTGTTTCCCAGCCTTGAACTTACAAAAGTCTTGCAATTGTCTGTCCCAGAATTTCCCAAACATTAGCAACTACATTTATTAACTTTATAAATCAACTTCATTTATTTATTAACTGCATCTATTTATTAACTTTATATGCCATTGAATCCAAATCACCTCAGACTGGCTTATGATCAAACTAAAACATCATTAGCAGCAACAGACTTAAGAAATGCACAAATAACAAAACATATTAAATCATAAATCTGCCAGAGTCAGTTTCCCTTGAGGATGTTGCACTTCATGCTACACACATGGCTTTTAGTTGAGTCCAGGCAACAAAACTATTTAAAAAAAAATACAGAGCATCTCAAGTCACAAGGCCTAAAGAAAGAGGATTCTGACTCCCAATGAGTTTTTCTGGTTTAAATGTTCCCTGAGATAATAGAAGAACATGGTTTCAACAATACAGGTAGTCCTTGACTTACAGCCATTTGCTTAGTGAACATTCAAAGTTACAACAGCATTGAAAAAAATATTTATATCTAGTTCTTTCAGTAACAACCATCACTGCATTCCCCACTGTCACATGATCACATTTTGGTTGCTTGACAACCAACATGTACTTATGATGGTTGCAGCATCCCAGGGTCATGTGACTGCCATTTGCAACCTTTGCCTCTGATAAGCAAAGTCAATAGGGGAAGCTGCATTCATTTAACAACCACATGACTCAGTTAACTGACATCATTTGCATGACAATGGTGGCAAACTAGATTTTCAGCGTTCCAACCAAACTTTCCATCCCAATTCAGCACTCAGAGACTAAGTCAAGTAAGAATTTATTAGAGAAATCATATCAGCACATGTCATGCCCCTGGTGGAGACTGACTCTGAAGAAGAGGAGGAACAGCCAACAGGGAGTGGGAATGTGGCTCCAGAGGTGGTGGAGGAGGCTGGAGAAAGGCAGAAGCCGGCTAAGCAGTCAGAGGAGGATCCAGGCCCATCCCCTGTCCATCCTAGGTCACACAGGGAGGAGAGGATCAGGGAAAAGTGAGGTCTGCTCAAGAGGAGATTACCATGATCCTCCTCATGGCTTGCAGCTGGGAGCTATGTATATAAGTTTGCAACTATGCAGTTAGAATTGCTGGAGTCAAAGTTTAATTGTTTCCTTTGAAAGAGGTTTATCTGTATTGGCATTCTTCCCATGGACTCTCCCCGGTATTTTCCTGGAGTTTATGATTAATTATCTTGGCTTGCTTCGGAACTCTCATCAACGTGGTTTGTTTTGGTTTTCTTTTTGCCTCATTATTTACTTTTGTGACTTTAAACTGTGCCTAATAAAACAGTGAAGTTTAAGTTGAAGGCCTTACTGGACTTTAATGCATGTTTTGGGTTTTGGGTTATTTTGAGAGACTATGGGTCATCACAGCACATCTGAGAAAACCCGAATCTGAAATCCCATGTTTTCCCTGCTAAGTTAAACTCACTTCCAACCCCCTTACTGATGACCCTCAAGTCACACTCTTCAATCCATCCCCACTCTGAACTCCTGCCAAGTCCAGTCACTCCCCTCCAAACTCCAGCAACTCGGCCTTGAGCTCTGGTGAAAGAATGTTGTTGCAGCTATTCTCCCTTCTCACTTTACTTTCATTCCCACAGTTACCAATTCTCCCTTGTGGGAGCCCCAAATCTGATTCAAGATGGATGCGGGAGTGAAATAGATTGTAAGACCTAATAAACAATTCCCTTACTTAGCAATGAAAATTCCAGTCCCAACTGCAGTCGTAAGTCGAAGACTACTTTTTCATCTCAGTTCTCTCTGGATTGTTCTCTTCTGCAGCTTCCAGGGTATATTAGAAATATAAACCCCCTTAATGTGGGGTCCTTGATGCTCTCTGAACTTGGTTGTTTTCTTGAAGATGTTTCATTATCAAACTAGGTAACATCATCAGTGCACCAAAATGTCTGTAAGAAAACTGCCAAGTTTAGAGAGCACCAAGGACCTCTTATTTCAACCCTGAGCTATAAATATATTCTTCTATTGGTACTCCTAGTGTATTTTACAGTGTCCTCTAAAGTTCCTTGTTAATTGCCAGGGAACATTTTCTACCAAATAGGAATCACTTGTTTAACATCTTCAAGACATCTCTAAGTATTATTATAAAAGTTTAGCACAGTGTTATGATGGAAGTTATTGCACTTCCTTTCTTGCAAAATTTAAAAAGTGTTGTTTAATCACAACATTTCAAATTCAGGAAATATGTGCATTATAAAGTTAATGTGAGATGATTTCCCCCCCCCCAACCATCCACTGTCTTCCTAAAAATTTTAACCATCCATTCATATAAAATTACTTAGACAATTACACAGAGCAGGCATCACATTAAGAAACGTTTATGACAGAATGCTTAATTAAATGCTATATTAAAGATTAATTGTAAATTAAATATTGATATGTATTTAAGAGATTATAAGATTGTTCAAATCCATCTTAACTACTCTTTTCCATTATATCTTAATGTTTCTTTATGCCATAGTGTAATAACCAAATTGTCTCCTTTCAGTACAAGACATGAAGATCAGACTGGAATTTGGAACACATTTGCCTTCGAGGAATAAAGATTGGGGAGCTTGAAGACCCTCATAATAGAATCATACTCCCAAGAGTTGCCAGCATATAAATTCATTTAACAAGGTCATTGAAATAGGTCATTCAAACTTCAATTGGGCACCCAGAGAGATTTTAGTGTACATGACTCAGACCTTTTGCAACCAGGTTAGTCCTATATTTACTTATTTTGCATATTTTTGTACCTTTCATTTTTCAGAACATCCAACAGATAATCAGTATCTCCTACCGTAACATTAACGTCAGCAGGAAATTAAAAATTACAAGAATACATAAGACTATAAAACCATAATCACTAAGGACAAAAATCACAGGAATCTATGCTGTGAAAATTTAATGAAAGAAGGTGGTATTTGACTTGCTTTTAAAACACTAGTACAATAATTGTTATATGCTCATGAATAGGAGGAGTTATGAATCACATTGGGAATTATGTCAGTTTTGTACAATCTTCCCTCATCCCAAATTAATTTCATCTCTCAAATCAAGGAGAAAATATAGGTAATCTTCAAATTACAACTCTAACGGTTGCAAGTCATAACCATCATAAAATGAGTTGGTTAGAATGCAGTATTCCAAGCTAAGTCACTGCTCATTGCCAGGAGTCCAATTCTAACCAACTCAAGGTTGACTTAGCTTTCCATCCTTCTGAGGTCAGGAAAATGAGGAACCAAATTGTGGAGGCAATATGTTGATTCTAAACTGCTTAGGGAAGGCTGTAAAGCACTAGGAAGTAGTATATAAGTCTAAGTGCTATTGCTATTTTACAATGATTTTACAGTGGTCATTAAGAAAATACAGTGGTCAGAATTGAGAACCATTCTTTGCTATGGATGTGGTTTTGCCAAAAAAATGGAAGTATTGGTTTTCAACAAAACCATTTTAAAATGTGGATGCTTGACTGCAAGACACCGCAAACAAATGTAAATGGAGCCATGTTGCTAAGCAACTGAATTGTGGTCATGTGATCATCAGGGGAGGCAGCAACCATTGGAATTTTGGATCCAAGTCATTAGGTAGGTCATAGGGGCCATGGTGGCTCACATAAAGACACTGGGTTTGTGCACTGCAGAAGTTGGCAGCTCAGTGCTTCGATTCCTGTGAGCGAATAAACTGTGCAGGGACAAGAAAGGAGCCTCCCCTGAATGCCTACTGGCATTCAGGCATCCCATGGATAAAGATAACATCTACCCCAAAAAATTCACAGAGGCAGTTTGTCACCTCGGTGATCCCTGGCTAACACGTTCCATATACTAAATAAATAAGATAGTTAATAACTTATGGTTAAAAGTCAGGGACTGTCACTATGTTTGAAGGACCATCTCTTACCACAATTTTTTAGCTGCACGCAATTATCAACTTTAGGGATCCTGTTCAGGAGATGGCCAGGGGTGGGTTTTCTATGCAAGTGGCTATTCAAAAGCAAACTCTCCTTCAAACTTTTGAATAAGTTAACATGTTAGATTTATGCTTGCATGTAACCTTTTAACTTCTTTAATGTCTTGATACAATGTTTTATTATTCAAAATATTTATAATGATGTTTCAACATGTTTCAAGACAGCCTTGAAAGACATCTTGAAGGTATGCAAAGTTGAATATGACTAATTATCCAAACTTCTGTGGCATCCTTCAGACTATATTCTCTCAGAGTGACTTACAACAGATTGAAATTACTATGTCCCCAGTAAGATTTATGGCTGTTGGATCAATATGAGCCTCACAGCAGCAATCAAATTCATCAGTGCAAGAACTATGACCATGGATTGGTCAGTCTTGGAGACCACTCTCTGCCTTATTATCTTTACTCAGTGTCAAAAATTTCTGTAATTAATTGGAAATGTTATTGTTACATCCAAACCAAAGTCATATTTACAGGAGAGTTGATGAAATTAATGAGCTTGCACTGATTTTTCTGACTTAATGTGTGTCTTCTTAGCTTGGCTCTATCTGGATAAACCCCATTATTTATGATGTGAGTAGAAACAAATCCAAATGTATCTGAGGCAGATAGCTATTCCAGAATTCTTCCTTTCAGGACTGAAGTCAATGCCTAGAGATGATCAGATTCTGAGAGATGCCTTTTCTTTCACATGCAGACCCAAAGCAAAATAGCCTCCTTGGATCTTCTGAACCAAGTTAAATATTGATTTCTCTTGAAAGATAAATTCAATGGATGTTAATAAGTAAATAGAATTGATATGGTTGGTCACCCAAATGACCGAGTTTGCAAAATATGCAAAGCCAAAACCAAAACTTTATGGATTAACTGAGGTTTGCTAACATGTATTGTATAACTTTCCAATTCACAGATGACTATATTCAACACATAAAAGATGTGAAATCCCTTATCTTCAGGGCTTGAAGTGTTCCCACTGATGGGAACACTTTCAATAATTCACATATGAAAAGAAGTTGGCTGGTTCCATATCAATTGCTAGCTATTTAATCCCAATTGTCAGATTTCTTGAGGGCATGACTTGATTCACAACTCTTTGGCTTTCTTACCTGCACACAGCAACTAGTGAATCACATCGTCACATTCTCAGGCACAGCTGAATAAAACAAAAACTTTATTGTGAACTAAAAGACCTGCCTATACAGAAAATCAACTATTACAGACTAGATGAATCCAGCCTTGTGCGTGTATGTCTGTGTCAGCCCCAGAGTTCAAATTCAAAGTCTCTTTCTCTTATCTTTTCATGGCAACAGTTTGTTATACTTTTTCCAGTCTGGAACGTGAAAAACAATTACACTGTATTTTCTAGCCTGCATCTCTTTGCTGTATACTTCACCAGATTCACCCCTCGGCTAAAGTGAAATTTAATTTGAAGGACATGCCATGTACTTTAGGGAAATCTAGTTGAGAACATGTAACTTTAATCCAAGGAATGCACCACTGCCGGCCCCATGCCAAAACATATTCTTTCTCCCCAGCCAGAGGCAACAGCCTTAATAAAGGAACGTTATTTAAGCATGTTGGAAGTTACAATAAAACACCCCCCCACCCTTTGTCAAGTAGGGTTATTAAAATAGCTGGAGACAGCTTACTTTTTACAACAAAGGAAGGAGAAAATTACAGGCATGAGATACAGAGGAAAAAACCCTACAAACTAGCAAAGATCCTTTCCCATAGAAATCAATAGATGGCAAGTTATAAAAACTTGTGAAAAGCAAACCACAAGGCATGGCAGGAAGGAAACATGATAGCAAACAAGCAACTACAAAGGATCAGGACCATAAAACCAAGACCCCAGGT
>BHFT01058888.1:0-16350 GCA_004320025.1 Laticauda laticaudata
TAAAAATTCCATTAAGACCTTCTAGAAACAACATATTGAAAATCTTGATCTTTAATCCCTTCAAATACTATTACGAGTTAAATTTCTTATCATTTTCTTTTCATCTCTTTTCAGAAACTCCTTCACAAGCTTAACAGTTTCCTTCAATTTTAAGAAGAAAAGAGCATACTACTTTCTCTAAGATATCTTCTTTTCAAATCTTATCCATAACCAAATCTTTAAATCCTAAATCCTAGTCAAGAAAAACTCATTTAACAGTGCTAGAGAAAACATATTTTACCTCTGATCAAATAAGCCAATGTTATTTTCCTTATTTCTGCTTTAAAAATCATTTTAAAATGTTTATTCTTTTAAAGTAGTGTCTCAAAAGCGGATTTCTTTTCATGTGATATTTTCTCATGAATTCTTTCATTGCAAATCTCCTTTGTAAGTCCAAAATAAATTGTCCAAGTCATTCTCCTGAGTTTAACTCTAGACTCATCCAAGTCACTCTTGTAATTTATTTGTGTGTCCCTTTTAGTTATTAAAACATCAGCCGGTTTCATTTGAATATCCTGTGTAACATCCTTTGTCCATATCATTACTGTAGGCTATCATTTTTAAATCCATATCCAAAACAGACTAATTCTCAGTTGTATTCTCTTCTATCTCCTTTTAAAAACCCTTTTTCATATACTACACAGTCTTGAGAGAAAGTTCCGAGTATATTATTGCCAGATTTTCGATTTCAGAGTTAAACTATTCTGCATTTTGTATCATTGGGTTTCTTCTCTTTTCATTGAAATCTTTATTTTTTATTCTGGACACCTCTAATATATTGCCTTCATGTCTCCTTTTATACTGTTTTGCTCTATTTTTTATTTCATCTTTATTTCAGCGATAGCATTTTAATGAAATGCAAATAAAGAAACAAATCATGGGTAATGTAAATCAACAGCATCGTAACAAAAACATTTATTCCAATATATGCTCTTTACCTTCCTGACATTTTCAATTAGTTCTGGTGCTTGGGNGGTAATGTAAATCAACAGCATCGTAACAAAAACATTTGTTCCAATATATGCTCTTTACCTTCCTGACATTTTCAATTAGTTCTGGTGCTTGGGTTGGATCACCAGGGCCTCCAGAAATGAAAAGTCCATCATAGTCCATTGAGGTAAAATCATGATTCCAAGGCACTAAATGAACTTCAGCACCTCTCTAACAACAAAAGAAGATGGACAACATCAAACGTTGTTAGACAGTTAAGTAGATTATATGCAATGCTGCTAATAGGATACATTCTTGAGTCTGAATATGAGAAAAACCCATTCAAATATAGCACAATTAGCTTTGGTTGGTTGCAAGCAAATACAAAAGGAGAGTTTTCTCTATTCTTAATCATTATGGTTGTCTCTGAAGATGGAAGTATAAATAATTGAATGTAATATTCACTTTCAGAGATAACAACAGTATTAAATAGTATCCCACGACTAGAGCATTTCTCCATAAAGAATTCTTGATTAATTGTATACTAGAAATAGATGTTAACTATATATAAAAAGGTAGCCCTTGCTTAATATGGGTTTAATTGTTCTCAAATAAAGAGTGACCACAATTGGACTGATAATTCAGTCATTAGGCAAAGCAGTAGCTAAGTGAAACTGCGATTTTACTCATTTTCCTTTGCTTTGCAGACCTGCAAAGGTTATCAATAAGAGGACTGGTATCAAAGTTGATTTTGAAACCAAAGATTGTTTCATCACCATTGTAACTGCATGCTGTCACTATCTAAAGCAGTCACTGAACAAGATATAGCTATATTTAAAATAAAGTCTGTAAAATAAATTAATCTTGAAAATTTGTTTTCAGGATAAAATAAACTGAAAACACATTGTATATGAGTCCCTCACATAAGTAGAGCACATTTCTGGAGTAGTCGCAGTTGTTGGCTTGTTCAATGTGGTAACCCATCATAAGAAGAAGCCTTCCCCTCCCCATTAATGTGTGCATATGCATATACAAATACACACACATTCAAACAACTCCAATAAGATTTTAATGTGTCAATGTCAGTATTTCAGATTGCTACTACATCAATAAAAAGCTGTTTCAAAAATTAGCAAGCCGGGCTTTCCAGTTAGTCCTGAACAAACTAATAAATCACAGATACATAGAAAAGGAATCAATATTTTTTTAAGAAACATGTTGATTTACCTTTACTAGCAAACGAACAGCATTGTGCTTTACTCCACAATCCACAGCTACAATTTTGATTGGATTTCCTTTGCCATATATTCTGACCTCCTTCACATATGTTAGGAAAAAGAAAAACATTATTGTGTGCTTTCTAGTTCTCTTCTATTAAGAAACTTTTGCATCTCACAGAGAATTCCCAGCAATGAAGCCTTAATTCAAATACTGGAAGAATGTAGGCTTCCTCAGCCTGAGGAAAAATGTCCCATTGTATGCCTTGGGATGTAGGTCATGCTACATACATATTGAGAGGTCCTTTATACAGGCAGGTATAGATAGAGGTATAAATTAATATCTTCCTCTAGTTGAATTTGACTCTCAGAAACAATACTGTAATGAATCTTTCACACCTGTATGGTTCCAATTAGTATGGGATGATACTAATTAGAACCATACAGATGTGAATGGTTCATTACAGTATTGTTTCTGAGAGTCAAATTCAGCTGTAGTCTGTTTGGCACAAAAGGGAGGAGGACATGGAGAAGGAGAACCAGTAATAGAATCTGTAGTAGCAGAAGCTACTGTGAGAAGCAGAAGTGATTTTCCCAGCAATTTCTTCAATCTTTTTTTCATTGCATTATCTACTGATTCAGCCTGTGTAATGCCCCAAAGATTTGCTACAAATAACAGGTTATGTAATTCAAGATATCTGGTGGGCACCAGGCTATAGAAGAGCCATCTATCTCTTTTACACATCTATGGACATCATATCATTACATCTTTGTAGAAATTATGTAATGTGCAAAACACACACACACACACAAATCTCTTTGAAAATCTTTTCTGAATCTACTGCCCAATGTTAATTTCATTGAGTGGCTGTCTTCTCGTATTAGGAGAAAAGTAAAAAGGAATTCATTCAATCCTATTCTATGTTTTTGTTCATGTTTTAATAATCTTCTAATCATGATGATGTGGTTATAAATAGAATCCTGCTCTTTCAGAAACTTTGTGCAAAATTATCATCAGATACTCAATGTTCACCCTTACTGCTCCCACATTGATAAAGATCAATTGACAAATTATTGGTAGTTCTTAAGGCTGCCTATATTTTGTTTCCATTCCAGCAATAAGCAAGTCAGCATTCCTCATCTTCGCCAAATCCATTGGACCTAAGACAACTGTAATTTTAAGTGCACATTTTCTCAAAGTCCATGTCTGATCTACTGCTGAGCAAACTATTTTTATCTGTTTAATAACCCCCTTTTAATCAGGTTCTTTTGGCACACTGATATTTCACAGCTGGAAGGCTTCATGAAACAATGATAATCTCTTAACAGAATCATTTCACAGGTGAATTACCACTATTCTGGAGGAAAATAGAAGCTTCTCAGAGGAAAAGAAAGAAGCAGACCTAAAAAGAACTTATGAACTACTAAAGCAGAAGTCTTCTCTGCAACTTAAATTTTTGGCCTCATCCAGAACTTTATTTCACTCCACAATACAGAGCTTCTCAGTAACTTCAATCTCCAACATATCTGGAATACCATGGCTACATGCCAGAGGAGTTCTCAATGATTCCTAGACAACAACAGACCCATCCCTTTATAGTTCCTATCATGAGAAAAGAGGAGACATCTTACTGTGACAGTTCTTACATAATTTACATTTACATCTTTGGCTGAAATCTTTAGTTCCTTGATATGCAGGAAATTACCCAAATGGACATGGACCATTAATGTCATGAACCTCCAAGAGATGCCTTTAATACAAGTTCAAGAAGATACCACACAACATTCCTTTTTTCAAATGTTACTTAGCAAGGGACAACTACCACTTAATGCAAAAAAAAAAACCAGAAAGCACTAAGATTTATTACTCCTGCTCTGTTCACAGTGTTTGATGTAAAACTTTCAAACTTCATGTATGGGTAACCAGATTAAAAGGAAAAAAGACACAAGCAAGCCTCTATCACGTCTAACTTGACCTTCATTCATACTCTGTGGAAATAACCTCAGCCCTTTGAAATGTCAAGGAAATTATTAAATTTACTCTAGTCCCCAGATTCTGAAAATGCAGAAAAAGAAATAAGGAAAATTAAATAACTTGTTGCACAGTTTCAATATATTCTGACAAGAGTTGCCTATTGCCTCTTTTAAAATATTATCAGACTCTTCTAACCTATTATTGATAATAAAAATTCTTAAATGTTGTCATAAATTGATTTATATGAAAACTATTTCTTGACAAAGGAAGTGCTGAGCTGGACAAACTTATAATTCTAAATTCTAAATATAAACAAACAAAGATCATTGTGTGCTATAACTGAATAGCTTGTTGTCAGCTTCATTTGTGATGCTACTTTATAACTCTATAAAATAAAATAAAGTTGTAAAGATAATGGGATCACTGGAGTTCTGTTCAGCTCGCATTTACACCTGCTATTTTCAGTGCCTTTTTAGCACTCATTCTTTGTACTGGCACAGATTATCAACAGCATCCACTTCAGGTGATAATTGATTCTGTGAAATAGTTAAAACTGGAATATATTTTTAGATCTTAACAAGTCTTCTTTTCATTTTATACCCTTTAAATATTTTTTAAAAGATACCAAATAGAATAGTCATTTACCTGGCAAAATTAATCAGTTCTACATACAATTGTGAAAATAATCCAGCTAGCTATTTGGGAAAACATTAAATTCATTCCCTCAGCTGTATATCCTATATATATTGGGTGAACTGAACCCCTTTGCTGTCCAATGTTCTTAGAGCTTCACTCATTCCAACATGCTCATCTCTGGGTGTAATAGTCTTAAGGTTAAAAACCAATATGAGGAGATGCCAAATTATTCAGGAGAATGGAAAAAGGAGAAAGACTTTGCTTTAAAAATTATATGAACTGGCACATTTCAGGTTCAATATAAATCTGTAACTGAAGACTCAGTCTGAATGTTCTTGAATGGGTTTTTTATGAGGATACCTAAGTCAAGCTTCTTGAAAATCATGGAAACTAAACTTCACAAATGGCATCTGTGCAACTGAAAATGTCAAATTAACCAGTTTGTTATCCCAGCTTGTTTAAAAAATATATAATTGATATACTTCTGTATACAGCTGTATTTGCATCACTTTGAAAAAATAGAATTCTATGTCACAGACATTTACACTTACTTATAGATCTGCATTTTTTTTCAGAATAGTTGGGGGCTACTTTAATTTGTGTCATGATAATGCAAAATATATCACACAGTTACGGCTTACTGTTAACTTATATGAAGAATTTTGCTGCATGGGGCATACTGAATTGAAAGGAAAATTAATGAGAACAGGATTTGTTCTAATTCAAGAAAATTAATTGAAAAATTACTAATTTGAGATTGGAGCTCTAATTAATTTCATCTGATTTCATTGAGAAATTAGCAAGCTTGTGTTCTGGGAAAAAAACTATAATTATTTCAATAATTATTTTGGATCTACACCTATAAATTTGTATTGTGCCATTCTTTACCTTCTGAAAAATGTTTATCTCATTATGCTTGGCAGGACAGACCTTGGCAATAAGCCTCCCTTTTGCTATGTTGTCTTTTTCTAAGTTAACATAATGGAGAATAGTTCACACAAAATTGCAATTAGTATAGCAGTCCTAGGAACAAGGCAATCATGTATATAAATTATTGCAATAAAATTTTGTTGGTTTTTCTCATGATTTTTGAAGGTTTTATTAAGTCCACATATTTATGCAAATGTAATTAATATTTGTAGTTCCAAAACTAATATAACAACATTATCTTTCAGTTTTTGACATGTCTCATTACTCCAAAATCCACACAAGATTGTTTATTTACTAAATATTTCAGCATGTATAAGTTCCTTTCCCATGCTAGATCAGTCTTCTAAACAGGTGCATGAATAGATATAACTAAATCATACCCTCCCTCCCTAAATTCATGTGTAGGGCTGATTTTCCCTAGGACCTTGCTTGCTTGCTTGTTTGCTTATTTATTTCAGTTTATATGGCAGCCCACTTAAACCATGACTGGGTGACTAATAACAATTAAAAATTCCATAAACAATAACTTAACAGTAAACACAAAACTGGCAGCTGAGATAAAATAAGTAAAATTATCAGATCAGCATCAACATAACCATTTCATAATCATAAACTACTTAGCTTATGTTAAACAGCTACTATACAAACATCTGGAAAACCCTTATAAGGGCAACAAAGATGTTGATTAATCCATTTGAATTTTCTTTTGCCCTATAAATTCTCTCATTTAATTAGTCTTGCATTATCTTCAATAGAATTGCAAAATTCAAAGGAGTCTAGAGTCATTGTTTTCAGAAGTGAATGTTTTAGTAAAATGTCATTTTATTTTTAAAAACAACAAATGATTTTTGAAAGTTAGATTTGGCTCTTTTCACTGTAATAAATCTAACCAAATGGAAACTGGGCTTGATGTAATCTTTCTCTCTAACTTGGAAGCAATATTACACACGTGATTGCATGCATGATTTGCATGATTGTCAAGTACATTTTGTAGAGGCTTGGGGAAATGAGCCATTCATTAAGACATGCAATTTTATGCAGGACATGAATAAAATCTATCATATTTCTTTTCAAACAAAACTGAATAAATAAAATAGATAATGGTCCGTCATGATAAAGCTTCTGATTAAAAAGATTTACCTCCCAACAATTTTATAATTGTGTAGTAATAACAGAAAAAGTTCCCTGTGACATCTTTCCTTCATATCCAAGTTATCAAGAAACTTGAAGAAATTCTCCCCCACTTCCAGGATGAAGATAATTCATTTCAGAGGAAACAAACATCATACACCGATGATGAGAACCTATAACCTGGCCTTCTTTCCAAATTAGACCTGTTCTCATCACATAATCATGAGGCCCCATGCTGGTACTTGGCTCATCCCAAACAATATACACTGCTTTATAAATTTTCTTCATGATAATTAAAAGTAGGACCACAGAAGGAACTGCTGTACTTCTACAATGTCTGACTGAGAATGGAATATTTACCTTTGTTGATACTTCAGCAATTAAGTTTTTCTTGTTTGGATCCAAAAATTCCACAGGCTGACCCTCAAATTCAATCTTTCCAAGAATAGTTCCCTGTTCAATTAAAAAAATATATTGTTATCAGATATCTAGGACAAAGGACATTTTCATACTGCTTTCTATTTCCCAAACTTCCAAAGCAATTCTGTGATGACTCTCCATTGCAAAGAAAACATCATCTTTGTTCCAGCCTCACATAAATCACAGCAAAGCCAGAAAAAATAATTCTCGAAATCATTCAACATAAAGTAATTGCAATAATCCAAAGTTGGTTCTAAGTCAGCACTAAGTGCTTATGTAGAGCACCCAAAATCTATTGAAAGTTAAAATAGTTGCCTTACTTTATATTTCTATATATAAGTTAAAGACAACTGAAATAAGGAGCAGAAATAATCTGTCACAGACATAACACCACTCTTATTGAATTATCTCAAAATCCCAAATTCTTCAGATTTTTGGAGGGAAAGTTGGGGGAGAGACCTAGGCTGCTTAATGCCACCATGATCTGAGTTGATATATTTCCCATGGCCCGCTCTTTAAAGAGAAGAAAAAATATATGTAAAGGACCACTATATTGCACTGCATGTAAAGCACCATTACATTGCTACAGAAATGTATGAAACCAAAGACAAAAATGCATATGGGTCAATATAAAAGGAAAAAAGAATGACGTGCTCATAGGTGTATACTATAGGCCACTTGAGACTGTCATTTGTCAGAAATGGTATAGGGTCTCCTGTTTGGGTGGAGGGTTGGGCGAGATGACCTACAACAGGGGTATCAAAATCAAGGTCCAAGGGCTGGATCTGGGCCACAGGGTGCTTAGATCTGGCCCATGGGATGGCCCTGGAAACAGCGAAGGACCGGCCTGTGGTGCCTCTGCCAGTGAAACTGGAGCTGTGTGTAGTCCTCCCAAGTTCCGTTTTCTCTGGCAGGGGGCTGTAGGAAGCAGTCACATCCTAAAACACAGATTGGGAGCCATTTTTTGCTGGCAGAGCACTCGGGCCACCGCAGGCGCCCCGACACAAGTAATGTCAAGCTGGCCATGCCTACACCAGCCATGCCCAGCCCATCCCCCCAAGGTCAAACACAATGCTGATGCGTCCCTCAATAAAATCAAGTTTGACACCCCTGACCTACAAGATCCTTTCCAACACTGTTAATCTATATTTGCTTTGAATTCTGTCCAAAAGCCTGATTATTTCTAGTTTTTTAAAAAATTAAAGGTATCAAGAAACAGAAAAAACTATTCTGTTTTTCCAGGTATAACTGATATAGGTGAAAGAGTTCGACTTGGCTTAAACCGAGCAAGAACCATTTTGAAATTCAATATTAAAAGTCTTGGGTATATTTTACTTCATATTTGAAGGAAATTTATGATTTTTATTTTTATGTGCTAAATTATTTCAGTTTAATCTTTTGAACTATTTTTTTAATCGGGACTTCATGTTTTTCAGTTTTCAAGGAAAAAGCAAGTTGACAATTTATCTCAGGAAAAGTGTCAATTGAAAGGAAATATTTTCTCTTGTCAACCTTTTTATTTTGCTTTTTACTTTAATATCCACTTAGAGAAGATTATGATTAAGTCAAAAGTTTGGGAACTATTTTGTACTTTTCATTAATCCAAAAATAATTTGGAAAGTTTTGTTATAAGAAGCCATCTACAAAGAATTTTCAATAACTTTGTTTTATCTACCTTGTCTCGAATTATTTTAGAAAGCATCCTGGTGTCAATCCCATAAAGAGCTGGTATCTGAAAAAAACAACAACCAACAACAAATGCTAGCATATTAAAAATTGAAATTTATGAAAACAACACCTAATTATTTAAATTAATTCATTTATTACAAATATAATGGATAACATAACATCAACATGATCAGTAACACAAGAGAAGACATGTAGGTTTTTGACTTGCAAATATTTCTGTTAAAAGAATGCTGGGAAATGGATTTCTTAGGGAAGGTAGGGTTTAAAGGGAAGTGTACTTTATAAAGTTAATTTGAACTGATAACACATAATTTTAATAATTTATCTCAAAGATTCTGAGCTCTGTATACAACCAGGAAAGAAGTTGTAATATCAAGCTATGTTCTTTCCCATTGCTATAAAGAGAGGATAAAAACTCTGGTGTTTTTTTTTTAAAAAAAACCTTGCAAATGTCTGCTGAAGTACACAGTTTCCAGGTTGTTTTGTAATCTAGTAAAATAAGAACAGATAAGAGATGTCTTCTTTGATTTCTACAATACAATAAAACACAAATCATTATTAACATTATAAAAATATTTTCCATAGAAAATATATGCTGTCTCTCACCTTTTCTTCTTTCAGCCATTCACCCAAAGTCTTGACTGCCTGCCAGTGACTGTATTCATCACTGTAGTCCAGCGCCAGCAGGCCTGAAACCTATGAAGAAAATGTGACTCTAAAAGTATTTTAAAAGTGTTTTAAAATAATGCTTTGCAGTGAAGGATTAAGTCCAAGTCTGTTTTACAAAGGGCATGTTCTAGAACAAGAGTCCAGCATCCGTCTATTGACATTTCATCCGCTCAGAGGGTTTTGAGCTGCTCAAAACTTTTGAGCGGAAAATGTATCAAATGCGTCCGTTCTGCATCCGCTAGGCATATGGGGGACATCCGTTCTGCATCCGTTGTCATCCGTTATGCATCCGCTATATCCGCTAGGCATCCGCTGCGCATCCGCACAACTCGCATCCGTTCCAGCAGTAAACAGACACAGGGAGGAAGCAGAACGGACGCGGAACGGACGCGCAGCGTTAGTAGCACGGACGGAGAAAGGATGAAAGCGGATGCAGCATGCAAAGAAAGCATTTAAAATGGAAAAAACGTTCGCAGAGGGGACCTATCTCAGATATTAAGGATGTCTAGAGGATGCCTAGAGGATGCAAAAGGATGCTTCCGTTCTGCATCCGCTTTCCATCCACTCTGCGTCCTCCCCCCATCCGTTCCTTTCCGTGTTATCCGCTCTGTTTATGCAAATTTTTGCCCCTTTTGAGAGCAGATAACAACGGATGGAACATATTTCTCGTCCGCTGTGTCCTTTTTACTAACGTTTTGCATCCGTTGGGCAGTGTGACAGGGGCTTAAGTTAGTAACATGTTGTTAAGTGAATCTAGCATCTCCATTGATTTTGCTTGTCAGAAGGTTGCAAAAGTTTATCAAATGACCCAAGATATTATATCTGTTATGAATATATTCCAGTTGGCAAGTGTAAGAATTTTGATCATGGGGAAGCTGCAAATGATTGTAAGTGTGAAAAACAGTCATAAGTCATTTATTCATGCTGTTGTAATTTTGAACAGCCACTAAATGAATGATTGCAAGTTAAAGACTATTTGTAATGGCACTACCAGGAATTTTTGTTTAAATAAAACAAGGAGGTTTTGAATGAGGTGTTAGGGTTTGTTTTTGTTTTGGCTTACCTTGATGCCATCAGACTCCAAATATCTCTTGAGGCCAATTTCATCTGAAGCAGCTGTGTCAGGGACACCACCATTTCCTATGATGGGATTGACCAGTGTGAGGATCTGCCCATGGTAGCTGGGGTCAGTCAGACTTTCAGTGTAGCTGGATTTAGCACAATAGGAAATTATTTTTTTAGATTAAAATCCACACAAAATTAATACCCCCTGCCAGATCAGCAGGCTGGAAGACAGAATATAAGAAACCAGATTAACTGCTTCATTGAACTGTTGATTTGGCTGGGAATATTAACACTTTCTAAATTGGAATGGGGAAGTCAAATATTGCCATTTTGGCTATTAATTATGATAGATTGGCTGATGAAAGAAATTGTAGTCATCTAATTGTCTTTACGTACAATATGTACCTAAAGATTTGAAGGGGAACATTCCCATTCAGTCTGATACAACATTTTCTGCAAGTGATAGCTACTAAGAAATGTTCCCCTCCAACTCATGAACTTCATTTTTATATGGATATATATCACAATACTTAAAAGTGAAGTATTCTTGGTGTCTTTGCAAATGCACCAGCATTTTTCAGGATGATTTACACAGGCTAAATAAAATTTATTTCACTGTTATTTAAATTATATATAATTGAACTGCCATATTATTTCTCAAATATCAGCAAATTGCAAGAGGCATTTTTATGGAATGTAGACTTCCCTTGAAAAGATGGATTGTTGCACACAAGAAAACACTTTAATTAATCCAGAATGGTAGTGGGCTGATATCAACAATTAAATGTATTAATCACTTGAGAGAAATGATGTGTCAGATTAAATTGGAATGAAATATGACAGACTATGATTTTGTAATTTTTGATATGCAGATTTTGCCAATAACTAAAATAAATTAGGTTCTTAGTTTTAATGAATGATTTTTGTAACCCTGGAGGATTATAATAAAGTAATACTGTTGAAGTTAGTTGAGCAGTTCTCCCATGAGCTATTCAGAGCGTCCAGAAGTGGGAGGTGCTTCAGTCTCTTCTGGAAAGGCTGGGTTTAAAACTCCGGGACGCTCCTCCTCCTCCACGGTACACTTCCCCAGCATCCCCCAGTTTTAGCTCAGCCTTCGTGGTAAGAGGTTGTGCACTCCCTGACTGGTTTTCTGATTCAGCTAGTCAAAATTCAGGTTTGCTCTTGGGTTAATTCGGCTTGTAAATTTTTCCCCAATTAATTTTATGTAGATGTTGATGATCATAGCCAATCTGTTGCCGCTTCCCCTGGCTGTTTTCTGCAACTGCCTTTTCCAAGGCTGTGCCATCTATGGGCACCTTATTCCGCCGCCTTCGAGGCCTTTTTGGCCGCACTGGACTTATACTCAGGACTTATTTGTCTTGGAACGTAAGACGTTTGTCAACATTCCATTGTGAGGACTTGATTCTTGTGCCTCTACTTTATTTTTTTTAAATATATTATTATTGTTATTATTTTGTTGTTATTGTTGTTGTTATTATTATTATTATTGTTATTATTATTATTTAGTACTTAGTAACTTAGGGGTGATGCCTACCCCTGGGCTGAAAGTAGGAACGCTTCTCCAGGATGTAAGTTGTAATAATATATATATATTCTCTGATTGAGTAGTTCGCTAGTTTCAAATTGAGGACTGGTCCATTCTGATTGGCTAGGAGCCTGGGTCTGGTTCACTGGACTTGAAGTTTGATTGATTGGTGTTTCTGGTTTCTTTCTGTCTGTTTTTTGTGGCTTTGATTGGGCTGGCAACACTCCTGTTCTTGTGTTGGAGACTTTCCAGTTGAGGCTTTGGCTTCGTGGGAAAGGACGTGGTGAAAGCCAAGCTGCACATATATATATGTATAAGAAACTCTGAAAATCATCAAAAATTAAATACCACGCAAGCTTAAAGACCTCCATGGAATAACAGAACACTGCCTAACCAACATATATTCATATACAAAGGAACAAAGATACAAGCAAATTGAAGCGGACCCCTATGGATCACGCACTGTCACCCGCGCTCATTGCAAAACCTGTTCATGGAAAGAATTCGAATCCAGAGCCCTGGGCTAATGCCACCACAAACCCAAACATGGCTAGATACATACAATTGGCAACATTTATGATTTGGCGCGCATGGAAAAGAAAACCTAAACAATTTCCTAAACACACGACTAAACAAACACATACGCCCAAAATTCAAGTCACCATGGGAAACGGAAAATAAACAAACAACTTACATTCCTAGACGCTACTAATCTAACAAAAGAAAACAGATGGCCAACACTCGGACAACCATATACCAAAGAAAAAAAACACAAACAACCCCTCTACCTCAACGCCAGAATACCACAACGAAACACCACCACCAGCACAGAGATAAATATCCGTGCGAAAACACTTACATTTACGCAGAACGCAAACGCCTGGCAGACTAGACACATATAAAGACTGAACTATGCACCCTGACTGAAGTATTGGACAGCCAATGGCTTTCCAAAAAAAAAAACATTCACCAACTTGCTGCCACAAAAACACACACAGACATAATAGAGACCTAGAAGACAACAGACCTATGGAACAGCTGTCTGCCCCTACATAAGTAGCGTACTACAGATAAAATCAGTAAAGATACTACACAGGCATCACATTCAAGACTGCCTTCAAAACAGACAAAAATAGCAGCCATCCTGAGAAACACCCAAAGACAAAATTGACCTTGGAAAACCAAGGCATATACGAAATTCCTGTGTCATCATGCCCGGCCACATACATTGGACAGACCAATAGAAGAATAGTACGCCGCCTAGATGAACACAAAAAATGCGCAGTAAAAAAAGCTGGAAAACACACCTCCTCACTAGTCGCAACACATGAAAACCACAGGTCACAGATACATCAATTCAATGGCACTAAAAACGCTAGCCAGCTATAGAAAACCCCCAACCACAGAATCATAGAGAAAGCCATAGAGATTGAAAAAAGACCTGAAAGCCATGAACAGAAGAGATGATTGCGGCAGACTGCAATAATTTGAAAACCTGCCACTCTCAAATTAGAAAGATCTCCACCCACAACAGACAAACACCTGAGCACAGATTCCCTCTGATGCCTCCAACTGAAAACACCCCCATCTGAGCACAGACAGACTCCCTCTGATGCCTCCAACTCAAACACCACCACACCTGAGCACAGACAGACTCCCTCTTGATGCCTCCAACTCAAACACCCCCCACCAGGCACCCAGGTGAAACCTAGCTTGCTAATGAATAGCAGCTGTCCTTTCACACGAAGCCAAGCTGCACTGAAAGCCTCCAACACAAGAACAGAGTGTTGCCAGCCAATCAAAGCCCCAAAACAGACAGAAGAAACCAGAAACACCAATCAATCAAACTCCAAGTCCAATGAAACACAGACCCAGGCTCCTAGCCATTAGAATGGACTCAAAGCCTCGAATTTGAAACCAAGGAGCTGTGAGACCCACATCCATACAGAAGCCTGATGATGGCAGATGGATTCTGCTGAAACGTTGCTATAACTTTTACAGCACTACAATGATGTAGGATTATACCCAAAGGAAGCTAACAGCACACAATGTAAGTACCCGCGAAGCTGGAAAAAAACAAATATATATATATATTTGTTTTTTTAAGCTCTCGCGTGGTACTTACATTTGTGCTGTTTAGCTTCCTTCGGGTATTATCCCACGTCATTGTAGTTCTGTTAAAGTTGTAGCTCATTGTAGTTCTGTTAAAGTTGTAGCATTCTGTATCCATACAGAAGCCTGATGATGGCAGATGAGATTCTTGCTGAACCGTTGCTACAACTTTAACAGAACTACAATGAGCTACAACTTTAACACAACTACAATGACGTGGGATAATATATTATTATAGTTTTCATGGGTATTTCTATGTGGATCTTTGGTTATGTGCGGTTTTCTCCCACATAGAATTGGAAGTATCTAGGCAACGTTTCGATGAAAGTCTCATTCATCATCTTCAGGCTTGTTTCTTCAGCTCTGTGCTTCTCAGAGTAATGTGAGGTTGCAGCTGCTTCTCTTTTTAACTGCTAGTGGGGTGTGACTTGATTGGTAGGGGGGTTGGCTGTTGTTCTGATTGGCTGGGGGTGTGTTCTGCTTAGGTGGGGGCCTGGCTGTGCTCAGGTTAGTCTTTGTTGCTGGGGGATTTGAGCTGGTGATTGACCCACAAGAATGACCCACAACAGAAGAGGAGACACGACACGACCACGAACCAGAAGCCATACTGCAGCTGCACCACTACCCACTCAAAACCCCTCTGACCATACAAGAAGCAAACTGACACCCACCATGAAAGATGTTGGCATGACCACGAACACGAAGCCAAAACACAAGATCACAGCTCACCAAGCTCAAATCCCCCAGCAACTAAGACTAACCTGAGCACAGCCAGGTCCTCACCTAAGCAGAACACACCCCCAGCCAATCAGAACACAGCCAACATCCCTACCAATCAGAACACAGCCAAACCCCACCCAATCAAGTCACACCCCCACTAGCAGTTAAAAGGAAGAAGCAGCTGCAAGCTCACATTACTCTGAAGAAGCACAGAGCTGAAGAAAACAAGCTGAAAGATGATGAATGAGACTTCATGCGAAACGTTGCCTAGATACTTCCAATTCTAACGCGGGAGAAAACCCGAATACCAAAGATCCATACACACACACACACACACACACACACAAACACACACACACACACTGTTCAGCTTTGTTTGGGTATTTCCTACATCATTGTAGTTTGTGCTTTTAAAGTTGTAGCAACATTTCGGTAGAATCTCAATCTGCCATCATCAGCCTTCTGTATAGTAGGTTCGTCTGTGAATCAGACTTTCACAGCTGTTTCAGTGAAAGTAAATATATATACATACATATACATATACAATATACATGACTATATATACATGTAAAACTGTGTATATGGGAAACAGTATCTAAGGGAGATAAAGATAACAGAATCATCCCCCAACAAGGGAAATCCCCAAGCCGCTCCAACGCTAGAAATATTCTGGATGCCCTGGTCCCCAACAGGGAAACCAGCTATACAGGGCCTGGATGGATCGTTTTCCTGTCAAAAACATCCCGTTGTTTGAAATGGCGCTTGCGGCTCACTCCAATGTTATGATCCAAAAGCAATTGCAAAAAGAAAAAAATTCCTGTTTAGGAACTAGCCTGCTTATCCAATACCAGTAAGATAAAAGAGAAATAATGGCCAGGGAAGTGGAGTGGGAAGGTAACTTGCCCCGATCCCCAAGAAGGGAAACCAGCGGGGAATGCACCTGTGATATTTAGGCGGCGAACTTGAAGCCAGCTGTTGAAAATGGCGGGAACGCAGAATCTCTGATGTTAATTGCCTGAGTAGTTTAATGAGCCGCTGCTGCTGAGCTCTCTAAATTGGTCAGATAAATGATCCTGTCAGTCGAAACGGCAAGGAGAAGTGAGCCACGGCTGCAAGCACTCCACCAAGATCAGGAGATTAGATAAGCTCATTGCCTGAAGCGGCTGTCTCAGGCTGCCTGAGGAGTGGCAGGCTCTGCCAGCCTCAAAGAACTGCTCTCAAACTGATTTGGGGGATGACCTAATAGAGGCCACGAAGGCCTTGAATGCGCC
>BHFT01058889.1:0-14543 GCA_004320025.1 Laticauda laticaudata
TCTGCCAAAAAGTCAACCTCACCTGTAGGAGTGACTCATCATATTCATAAACAAAAGTGCTAATATGTGTCTTTGGAAGCCGGCAACAGATGACTACAAGCGAGGGCCTTCAGCACGAAAAGGTGGAGACCCTCTAAAAAACCCCCATCTCACGAGCGACAGTTGAGATTCTAGCTCAAATCTTCACTCTGTAGGCCCATGGTCTGACGAGCATTTCCTGAACACAATAGGTCCTCAGCTGTCAAGACGGCGCTAGGACCATCCCCCCTGTGTACTCTAGGGGCTCAAGCACCCTCATGGCCCTCAGACCAGCAACTCCAGCCACAGCCACCTCCATAGTCCCTACCGCTTGACAGCGTGAGACCATGGAGCATGCCGCAGAGGTGAGTGAGATAGTGCCAGAGACTGAGTTGTTACTGTTCACTTATCTTTGCTTAAGACAACTTTACATTTTGCTTTTTTAATAAAGTATACAGTTTACTAAGACATTATTAAAAGGTTATCCTTGCTTCACACACTTGATTCATTTTTCTTAATAAGTGTGGGGAAAACTTTTGAAAAAGGGTAAGCTTTGCATGCTGGGGAGGGTAAGGAGAGGTCTGGGATGGGAAAGGCATAGTTTGGGATGGGTAACGATATTGTCGGGCTAGGTAAGGAAGCCATGGGAAGATAAACCCCACTGCAAGCAAAGTGGGCTGTTGGCCCTACCCTCCCAGCGCCACAAAATATGGCCTTTTTTATCAAGAACAATTTATCGTCATTGATCAATACATTTCAAAATAAACAAAGCTCTTTATTAAGCCCTATCCATTGTAGGCCACTCAAATACAGGATAGATATCATCAGTGTATGAGACAGGCTCAGGAAGATCCATTAACCATCTATCATCCTATCTTGCCACTCACTGCTTCAGCTGGGACTTGCACCAGTGTTTCAGGAGTTGCGTTGCTTCTTTCCTTCATGTGAGCTCTGTTGGGGCCTCGACATCCACAGTGTCTATAGGTTTCGTCCCTGCCCTCCATTCACCAGCTCCACTGTCCCCATTGTCTTCTTCGAACGGCTCTACATCATGTTTGGCAACACTGGGTAGCAGGTGCCATGAGATGGCAGGATCAGCAGCTTCAACGCTGCTCCTCACCTCTCTGGGCAAGCTGCATGGTGTGGAGAATGTACCTGGAACCTGTTGGCCAGGAAATGCAACAGGCGTCTCCACCACCCGTCTTGCCCTGAAAAGCCTGTAGTCTGAAGATCCTCTCTCACGTGTATTTGGAGTTAGGCCTCATGAGGTAGTGTGAGAGAAGGCGTCCACCCCACCATGAAGTAGGGCACATCTTGCGTGTCGTGCAGGGGGTCTGGATCTGGGAACCCATGATGAGGTTGCGTCCAGCCCTCCTTGAGGTGACTGGTGTTGTATACCTGGGCATCTGAAGATGAAGCTTTTCCTGAAGCATCATGTACATGAACTCTGAGTCAGCATCGTCCCTCACAAATTGGCGAAAGGATATGCGAAGAAGCCCGTATGTGATAAGAGGAACCGGAGTTGCTGGCACTTGGCAGGCCACGTGCTTGCCATAAATGGCTCCACGGGTGTGAATACCACCTCTAACCTACTGCCTGCAACTTTCTTCCACTTCTCAGTGGAGGGGCCTGAGGAGCTCCTCCAGTATGCTTCGACTATGGCCTGGCACACTTCTCTGACCACAAATCTGATGGTGTTGATGTGGCCTCCCAGCCGTGCGCATGCTCTGTAGGTGGTACTGAGGCCAGTGGCAGGTGAGTCCACCTTGAGCCAGGTTCAGGCTGGGCCCGGAATGGTGTTTTCCTTGGCCAACCTGGGTGCAGCGCTGCAACAACTCGTCACCACTTTTTGGGCTGGAGGCATCCCATAATTCTGAATGCCCGCGTGTCTTCTTCCTGAGCTCCACCATCAGCTGTTACAGGCCAGCCTCTGCTCTCTGGCGAACCATTTTCGTACCCCACGCTTCTTTGGCCGCCTTCTTTTTTCTTCCCGTAGTAAGTTCACAGAGCCGTGATGGGCCTTGCAGTGTTGTAAAGATGGTGGCTGCCAAAAGGACTTTGTTACATCCACGGTGGAGCATGACTGGATCTGTGGAAGAGGCAAGAACCGCAGAATAAGGCTGCAGAGTTCCGCACCGCAGCGCTGCTGGTTCGAAAGTGAGCACCAGGTGAGTGCCCCTTTTATAGGCATATAATGCCCTTTGCATCCTCTAGGCAAGCCCTAGGCCATCCCTAGGCTTCCTGTAGACCATCCAAATCTGAGATAGGGTCCCCTCTGCCGAACGTTTTCCGTTTAAACGCTTGTTTCCGCTAGGCATCCGTTCTGCACGTTCTGCTTGTCCGCTCCTCCCGCGTCCGAGTGGATGGAGTGCGCGAGCGCAGCGGATGCCTACGGAATATAGCCGGATGCAATACGGAGCAGAACGATGCCTACGGATGCAATAGCAATGCAGAACAGACGAATTGGATACATTTTCCGCGCAAAGTTTTGAGCAGCTCAAAAACGTTCTGAGCAGATGAATGTCAACTAGACGGATGCTGGAGCGGATGAGAGGAAACAAAATGAGGCAGTGAGTTACAGAATGATACATCGCCGTTACAACAGATGGCAAGCTGTTTTGTCGTTTTAACATCCCCTGCCATCCATTGGTGCAGTGTGACGAGGGGCTTTATATACGAGATGCATCCGCTTACATCCTTTCTACTTCCGTGCTACTGAACGATGTGTGGGACTTTCCGTGTACCGTTTCGCTTCCTTCCTCTTCTCATTTCCACTGCAGCGGATTGACTTCGAGATGTCCAGAAGATGCCAGAGGATACAGCGGACGTTTAACGGATAAAACGGATGTAGAATGTTGTTGCCCGTATCTTTGCAGATCTACATCGACGGGTAGAAGAGTCATCCGCCTCAAAATAAAGTTTTGTGCACTCAAAACTTCTGCGCGATGAAACCAGTGGAGTGGACGGATGCTTGACGGATAGAGCGTATGAAACATGTATGCAGTGAGTACACAACGGATGCATCGCGTTTTCCAACGGATGGCAAGCTATTTTGTCCGTTTTACATCCTCTTTGCATCCGTTGGTGCAGTGGGACATGGCTTTAACCACTGATTTGTTACCTGAATGAAAGTATCACCACAAAATACTATAATTTCATATCATATTCTTCCCATTCTCTTCCCTTAATTTATCATAATGCAGAACAAAAAATATGATGAAAACAGGTTGGCGGAATTCAGCTTTGGTGAAATGGCACTTTTAGGAATCCCAGCCAGTGGGGCCTCTGTGTGGGATAAAGAAAATAATTGCCACCTGTTAGATTCAATCACCTCAAGAAGGTTTGTTGACAGGCCCTTCTTCTTGTGACATTTACGGGATCTCTCAGTGGGGACTTTTAAAATACTAAACTATCTTTTTTAAATTGGACAATAGGAAAAAAAGAGGGGCTGATTTTACAAATAGTAGAGAATTGGTGTGCTTCAGCAAGTTCCACGGCATTTTTCCAAATGATTTGTAAAATCTGTCTCACTCAAATACATACATACGTACTTGCAACCAATTTTAAATGTTATAAGCTGTTAAGGAGGAGGAAGAGGAAGACGAAGTGATTTCATAACTATGGTAAAAAGACAAAGAAGTCTGGATATTATCTGCACACAACCATCCAGGACTAAACTTTTAAAAATACCACAGACCAAATTGAGGTTAAAAATAGGTGGATTACATCATCTCTTTATACCAAACAGTAGTGGGAAATGGAAGGAAATGAGACAGTGGGAGCGAGATAATTCTTAACCAGATATGGTAAGAAATGGCTAGACAAGGAGTTCCTTAGAGAGGTCTAGAAATAGTTTGAGTTACACTTTATTTCCATTTAAATATCAATAAAGACTAAATAAGAGAAAATGCATCACAGCAAAAAGAAATGGATAGCTATGATGACAGCACAAAGCCAGTCAAAGTACAGGACATTTAAAGATAGGGGCTGAAAACATTTAGGCGACCACTAGAAGGCATCAAAGAATCATAGAAAATTCTGCTACCATCTAGATCTAGATCAAGGGCCTTCAAACTTGACAGCTTTTAGACTTGTGGACTTCAACTCCCAGAATTCCTCCTCCAGTCATGTTAGCTCAGGAATTCTGAGGGTTGAAATCCACAAATCTTAAACTTGCCAAGTTTGAAAACTCTTGATCTAGATCTCTGGAACTTCAGCCCAGAACTGATTGATCTATTTAAAATGGAAGAGAGAAATATACAGCAGTTTGATAAAATGACATTACAAATACAGATTTTTTTTCCTCATTAAAAGTGATATTTGATTGATTACATGCCATCAAGTCAGCTTTTTTTCTACAAAATGCTTTTCAATAGAGCCAATGGGTAATCCAGTAGCTGATGGGTAATCCACTTGATGGGTAATCTGTGTGTTAATCCAGATTGTGGATTAATGCACTTCGGTCTTGCTTGCCCCTGCCAATAGTTCTCCATCATCTCACACAGTCTTACTTGAGAAAATCAGGGACTGAAGTTAAAAAAAAAATTCCATTTAAAGGAGCTATAATTATTCCATAGTACTCTGTTATCCTTGGAGGGTGAATTATAATTCTTCCCCCAAGATAAATCATTGGTATGACTCGTCTGTGGAAAGTCTTGTCAACACAAGTGGTGGGTTTTACTGTGACAGATCGACAGATTTAAGCTGTTCCCAAAAAAGGTGACATCACTGATGAAGGGTGGTAGAGTGTAAAGCTAGGCTTTGTGCTGAGCAGATAGAAATTGTTTCTCCAAGGAATTAATCTGAAAGGAGACAGAAACCTTATCTTGAAAATGATTACATATCAAGTAACATTAAAGGCTCACATAACTGCCTATATCTACTTGTCAGTACTTGAATGTTAAATCAACATTTTATCCTCCCTTTCACACATTTTTTTAACTTTTCTCTGCTTCTCTTTGAAGAAACCAAAATCAACAGCACCTGATAAGACTAAAATTGCAAAACAGGACAAGTTAAAAGTGTGTTTCTTTGACTTGATCAGTATTTGTTGCAATCAATAAATGCAAGAAATGTAACAGAAGAAATTTAGGATTCTGATGTGGGAGAAAATGAAAGTGATACAGCTCTTGAAATGTGATGTTGATTAATTCCTGTATTTTCAATGTATTATGCATTATTAGAAGGGACGCGGTGGCTCAGTGGCTAAGACGCTGAGCTTGTCAATCAGAAAGGTTGAAAGTTCGAATCCCTAGCACCGCATAACGGAGTGAGCTCCCGTTACTTGTCCCAGCTTCTGCCAACCTAGCAGTTTGAAAGCATGTAAAAATGCAAGTAGAAAAATAGGGACCTTTGGTGGGAAGGTAACAGTGTTCCGTGTGCCTTTGATGTTTGGTCATGCCGGCCACATGGCCATGGAGATATCTTTGGACAGCACTGGCTCTTTGGCTTTGTAACAGATATGAGCACTGCCCCTTAGAGTCAGAAATGACTAGCACATGTATGTGAGGGGAACCTTTACTTTATCTATTATTTAGTGGACCTTTTTATTTTTGTGGTATTGAACTTGAGTTCCATCTTTTATTTATAGCAGCTCTGGAAGTATCTGTTGGGGGAGAATAATAGATTGGTTGGACTTAATCTTAAATCCAGAAGAAGTCATTTCTAAAGAAATGAGTTATGAATGTTAATCAAACAGGAGAAGCTGAAAAATCTTCAGTGTTAGGAGATTTGGTTATAAAAATCTAAGTGACCACTAAATAACAGAGATACAAAAAATTACCTCTCTGCTGTCAGCTGTTAGTCACCAAGGTGTCTTGGTTCATATTTGGTAGTCCTCATCCTTCTAATGGATAAGAATTGGCTCTGGAAGGCAAGATGGGAGAAAGAAGTGTTTGACTGGTCCATAGGTTATCATTCCTTTTATGCCTGCAGGCATCAGTTTCACCAGCTGGAACTTCACCTCCTATAGCTTCAAAGGGTAGGAGTGGCAATAACCTCAAATAGCTTTCACAGAGCAAGGTACATAACTATTGCTGCAAGCAATAACACTTTAAATAAGTTCACCTGGTGCTTAATGTGGAGAGATCCAAGTGGTAGCAAAAGTTCTTCGTTTTGGTCAGGAGAGATTCCCTTTACCAGAAGCCATATAATTAATAGGATTTATAGTTTAATCTTTCAATTATAGGAATCCTGATTGCAGTCTGCAAAGGCTCTCCTGTTCATCAAATGGAATATTAATTTCCTTAGGATATCACATTCCAGGACCTCTAGAGAAGATTCATGACTTGTCACTTGTTTAGCCTGGCAAAGATTGAAAGTCATTACCTAATTTGTGGAATTGTAGCCTTTATAGCCAGAGCATCTCCTTTGCTTACCCAAGGCCTCAGGATCAAATCCAGGCATCTTCAAATGAAAGGGATCAGGGGAGATATGAAAAATCTCTACCTGTGGTCCTGAAAAGATGCAGCCAAAGCAAAGCAAACAGCAGTAGTACAGATGGACAATTGTTTCTCTTGTATAAGGCAGATTTATTTACAAACCTCTGTCACTGAGATTAAAAAAAGAATGGCAAATAATGGAAGATTTGTTATGTATATGTAAATAACATAGTTGGGTTGACAATATATAAACTACAAATATATATGTTTGTAGCTTTAAGAAAAAATACTGTAATGTATTATGCTGTGTTCTGGTTGGTTAATTATGCTACAAGTTGCCATAAGAGGGAGCTANCTGTGTTCTGGTTGGTTAATTATGCTACAAGTTGCCATAAGAGGGAGCTATAGATCATGGTTTAATTCTCTTTCTCTTTTTTACTGATGGTCTCTTTTGATACTGATACTGACTGACTACAGACCGATACCATTTATTTTGATATTCTATTGATATCGAAGGTTATTTGTTGTATTATGGTTTGATATTTATCTGCTGTAAAAGACATGGAACTGGTAAGAAGACTTTATAACTAGATGTAAGAAGACTTTATAACTGGATATTTCTGGACTGTTAAAAGCGTGTATGACTTGGACTGTTTATTGGACTGTACTATTTCTTCAAGTAAATATTAATATAAGTTGTTCAATTCTGTGTGGCTGTATATTTCTTCATAACTGTTCTCATAAACTGTTTTCTGTGTGCATATCCTTTTTATACAAGAGTAACTCTGCACATATCCTAACAAGATTCATCAGCACCCTATCCAGGAAATGAAGTTCAGTGTCTTGGGTGAAGAACTGAATGTTCCTAGTTGGTGCCACATTGATGGGCATTGTCTAGCAAAGCAATGCCTTAATTACATAGACAGGCAACAGCTGGAACTAAATGCATAAGACTGGCTAGTGAATCCAGGATTTAAACTCAATTATCTTACTTCTAGGAAAGCCAAGTATAATTTGGAACAGACTGAAGTACTATCCAGCAGAGTATAGAAGGAATAACATGTTGAGGAGAGCAGCAAATATGATTTTGGCCAAGGTAACAGTAATATTCCATGGATTTGGTCAAGTTTGTTTAACACTTGTCCCTCTGTTGGGGATGTGCCTGAACACAATGAACCATAATAAAAATGTCACATGACAACTCTTGGATCTCATTTTTAATCCTCACCTGACAACAGTTGAGAAATTTTCAATTTTATGTTTTTCATAAAGTTTTATACATCTCACCTACGAAAGCAACAATGGAACCCAAAACTAGAGTTGATTGATTATATTAAACTATTAAAAACTACACAGTTTAGCATTAGCTATCAATATAACTAGAAGCCACAATTGTATCTCCTATTTTAATTTTTTCAGAAGTTGACCTTTTGGCTGGACATAAATAGAACAATCTACTGATTTATATTTTTGTCTGAGATTGTACATTGATTTTCTCCCTATTTGACATGACAGGTGAACTTGCCTGGTAAAGCTTATCATTATATGCAAACAGGTCACTATAGCCTATTCAAAAAATCTTAGCTAGTGCCTGACTTAGTGTTATGTACAAATGTAATCACTGAATCAAATGACTAACCGTAAACTCTCAATCTAAAAGATGAAGGGGAAGGGGAGAAGATTGCCTTTATATATGTCAGCCACAACAATGATCTCTTCTGCTCAAGAAAGATGGGACTTTGGCTGCGTAAGCCTCAAGATCGGCTTGTCAAGTGCCCTTATAGTTCCAGCCAGTGGAACTGGTTCTGTGGCTTGGTGGGCATGGTGTGGTTTGGTGGACATGGCAGGGGAAGGATACTGTAAAATCCCCATTCCCTCCACACCCCACTAGCCTGCTTTCCAGCTCCATTCTCCCATGCAGGGCAACTAAAGAAGACCCAGCCGATCAGCTGGGACTTGGTAGGCAGAGAATAGATGGGGTGGGGCCAACCAGAGATAGTATTTGCCGGTTCTCCGAACTACTCAAAATTTCTACTACCAGTTCTCCAGAACTGGTCAGAATCTGATGAATATCACCTCTGGCTCCAGTCTCTTTTAGTTGTGCATGACTGGTGTTCATATCAAAAGAGATATGCATGAAACGAGAATTTAGTTAACACACCAACAAATTCTAGGAGAACCAGATTCAAGCCTGCTTGTGTCATTGTACTTTAGACTAATGTCCCTGCTCTGTTTTCTCAGTGATATTACACTGAGATCTTGTATGTTACATTCAAAGACTGTTAACCCAAGGGCCAATATATCAGGGAACATTGCATTATTACCTTTAGCAACAGCTCTCTACATATCTTCCCCATCAGCACTGCTAGTGATGTTCTTTTAACCTGAGATTTTCTATATACAGCAATAGCACTTAGACTTATATACTGCTTCATACTTATTGACAGCCATTTCTAAGCAGTTTAAGGTGTCAGCATATTGTCCCCAACAATATGATCTTGGAAGGATGGAAGGATGGAAGGCTGAGTCAACCTTGAACGAGTAGGAATTGAACTGTTGAATTGCAGGCAGCCGGTAGGCAGCAGAAGTAGCCTGCAGTACTGCATTCTAACCGCTGTGCTACAGTCCTTCTTAAGTAAATGGAAATTCAGATTTCGAGGCATCTACAATACTTCAGGGAAATATTCCCCAAAAATCTGTATGGTGGAAACTGGCCCGAGGGCCGATTCCTGATTGGCATATTTTTGTCTTAGAAACTCCAATGGGGAAAGGTGGATGTACTTGACAGTGTATTTCTCTGATCTTTGGAAACACACAATGGGTATATAATAATTGTTCAGCTGTAAGTTGGAATGAGCTGGGACTCTTAAGTGATGGTGAAAAGTGTGATCACCTTACAAAAGCCACGGAAGGCTTTGAAATTGTTTCATAAAGGCAACTGTTATGTTTTGCTTTTGTGGAATGGTTCATCATGAGAATGTCATTGGGATTAAAACAAAATAGATGGGGGGAAAATGGAGGAAGTGACAGATTTTATTTTCCTAGGCTCCAAGATCACCAGAGATGGGGACTGCAGCCAAGAAATTAAAAGACACTTGCTCTTGGGGAGGAAAGCTATGGCAAATCTAGACAGCATATTAAAAAGCAGAGACATCACCCTGCCAACAAAAATACATATAGTCAAGGCTATGGTTTTCCCAGTTACAATGTATGGCTGTGAAAATTAGACCAGAAGAAAGGCTGAGCACCAAAGAATTGAGGCCTTTGAATTACGGTGCTTGAGAAAACCCCTGCAAGTCCCTTGGACTGACCATGAAAATTACTGATATTCAGAAATTCATAACCTACAGAACTGTTCTCAGAAACCTACTGAAAGAGAGATCTTTTGTCAATAAAAAGGGTCAATTATAAATTGTGTGTATATCTGGCCCTTTCCCTCTATCACTTCATCTGAAAGTCAAAATCTTCTAGGCTTCTTTTCAAAGGCAGTGGTGGTGGTCAAACATTTTCAGGCAATGGAATCTGCTAGTGAAAAAAATAATTATTTTGCAGAAACACCAATCAAGAGGCAAAGGTCTAGTGAAAAAAACTGTGATTGGGAGAGGTTTTTTTTTTTTTGTCTTGTCCATAGTTCCACCCATCAAGTTTTTCCAGAACATGAGGAGAATCTGTTCTGTTTTTCAGAACAGATTAGAATAGAGATCCAGACTATATAAGGAAAAAGAAGCATAATTTTCTGAGAATGCAATTTTCTGAGAAGGCCCCAAAGCAGAAACTTTATTTCCAAGAATCTCTAGAACTTCAGAAGAATCTCATCTCCATCATCTATCTTTAGTTGCTTTAATGCCACTTGTGTCTTGTACACATTTGTGCATTTTGAAGAAAAGTTCTGTTCATGTTACATGGGCCTTTTAAATTAAATTTAATTACATTAATCAATTATATTAATTAATAAGCCACCCATTCCAGAAAACACCTGGCAGCTGACCAGATCAATTCCTCCTGGAATTGTTTGCCAAGAATGTGCAACTACTGTAAGAAAGTTGATATTGGTAAAGGTAAGAGCTTAACAAGACTGATTTAATACTTAAGATGGGGTTTGGAGAGTAAGATCTCTGGATAACTCTTTATGTTAAGTCTTTCAACATCAATGAAATATAATAAGATAGAGGAAACAGTAAGAGAAGAATGAACAAACTATATCAGCTATAGTGTAGTTGTGAAATGCAGAATTTTTGATTGGACCCTATGTCTATTTATTTGAAATTATTTGAAAAAAAGATAATGTTAAAGTTTCAGATGGACAATTATTATTAAATATTGTTCCCTTGTGGTTCACAAGATCAGGTTCATCCACCATCATAAAGGAACCTACTCATATTTATTTCTGAATTACTTCTGAATTATTTTTAAGATACAGACACTGGGGGTCTAACATCAGTATCTTTTATTTGCAGGATTAGAAAAGTGTGGATCTAAATCCTGTTGAATATGCATATAATCTTTATTGACAAAACAACAATGAAGTAGTGTTATTTTCATTTACTTTATGATCAAGTATGTTATATGTCGCTGGTGAGAAACTTTAGGGCACCTTTTAAATGAGACACATTTGAAATCAATAACAAAAGCAAAAACAGCAGCTGTGAATCCCATTTAAGCATGCTTTCTTAACACAGTTTTAATATTTAAGAACCAGGAATTGAGCAACAAGACAAGAGACAAATCTCATTCAATACTTTTCAAATAAATCACGTCACAGCAAAGGATGAAAGCCTAATCCATTTTATTTACTGTCCAGTTTTTACTTTATGCTTGTTAGAAATATTGTTGCCATTAACCTGGCACTGGATAAATTAGCTATATTCTTTCTCAAGTTTTCTGGAAAGAAAAAACTCATTTATATTGTTCTAAACTTTCTACATAGATCAGTCTAAGAACAAGTGTGAGTACAATTTGTCCCAATCGGTTGATTGCTGCCTTTAAGCATATTTATGTGGCTTCTAAAGCAACCGTCTGACAGCTTGTTAGAACATCTATTAGAACTGGAGTTGGCTTATTAGTCTTCTTTGCAAAATAAGTTAATAGTGTGGACCTAAATATAAATTTCATTCATATTTGACTAGGGCCAAACCAAGAACAAAGCCTGGAAGAAGAAAAGGGGGCCTGGAGGTCCTAATTTCTACTACATTATGTAGCATTTCAAGGCTCCTTTCTCCATTCAAGACATATGCTATGACAGTTTTAATCCAATTTAACTATGGTATCCTGTTGATCATAAATGCTTATATGCTTCCAGTGAAACAGAAATCCCAATTCATAGCCTTGTTGACTAAATTCGATCTAAATATATCTTACTTAAACACAGAGAGAGAGAGAGAGAGATCTTTACTAAAAATGTGTCATGGGGTTCTGCAAGATCCTTTTTTATCTATATAATCATGGAGTGAGTTCATTTGGATACTCTGTCTTGAGTAAAATGTGCAGCTGGGTTGGAACCTTAGAATATTTTGCATTGATCTCAGACTGGATCTTCCAATCCCTAAATGAGTTTTACCAACAGTAGAATTGGATGTTCTGGAAGCACTCAAAACATTGCCCATTTCTACTGATGACAGACACACAGCTGTATCATCTCTATTAGGTCCAGATGAGTCATGGAAATGCTTAATCAATGCCTGGCAAAGAGATGGGATAGATGAGGGCCAGCAAATTGAACTGAGTCTGGACAAGATAACAATGTTGTATAATATGAAATTCAATGCAATAATCCAGATGAAATGTGCTTAATCTGTTTTAGAAAGACTTGCAATCCTTTTAAAGGATCGAGTTCTTCATTTGGAAGTTCTTCAGATCCATCTCAGTTGTTACATATACAAAGCCCTGTAGGTCAGGAAACATCTTATTAAAAGTACATCAGCCTTTCTCAATATTTTTTATCCTGGAGGAACCCTTGAAATGATTTTCTGATCTCAGGGAATCCCTGCAACATAAAACATGCGAAACCCCAATATTATTCAACTTTAATGGATAAAATACACTTTTACAACATTTATAACAGCAAAGTAGCAGGCCGACAGCTGAGGGGTGAATATAAAAATTCACACCACTGCAAATACTAGTGCTCAAAGTTGAGAAAAACCAAAAAGACAAAAGTGCTAGAGCAGGGGTCACCAACCTTTTGGACCTCAGGGACCTCCAAACTCATAATTTTAGATCCCAGGGACTACTAACTGGTTCTGTGGGCATGGCCTAATGTGTGGGTGTGGCTTGATGGTCATGTGACCTTGCTGGGCATGGTTTGTATGTCAATATTATAACTATTATATTATAGTTATTAACATTATAACTATTATATATTTTAACTATTATAACAATAACAATATTATATTATATAGCTTTTTTAAACCAAAATCAGGCAAAGCTGGCAGGCAGATTGAGTTGCTCACAGAATCACAGATTCATTCAGAAATCTATCTATCTGCCATTGGCTAGTTCAGTCTATGAACCTAACTATTGGAAGAAAGGCATTCTTCAAAAATTCAGGTTTCAAAGACAGCCGCAGGGGATAACTTCGTGCCTGTATCCAGTATGTCGAGTGTTGCCAGGACGTGGATTTACTCAAGTAAAACCCAATAACGCCTTGATGGTACACGTAGCCTACTCTCAGTGGGATTTCAGCGGAACCTTAATGTGTCCACAACGGTCATCAGCGGTCTTCAGCGCAGATCATGATTCATCAAAGATAACTATTTATTATTTATTTATTTGATTGGTCAATCGCTTACAAGATTAATAGTTATACAGGTACGTAAACATGCAGTCAAGAGCAATACAGGAAATAGGTACGAGTAAATGGGACAATAGGAGGATCGATAGCATCGATGGTGCACTTAAGCGATGCCCCTTACAGACCTTAGGAATAGGGTGAGGGGTCAATTAGTGGATACTTTGAGGTTAAAGGAGTAGAGTGGCTTAGAGATGCGCTTGTAACAACAGAGTCATGGCGGAGTGCATTTTCCATGGCATTGACTCACCTCTGATTGTTTGCAAGTCATACTTATCTGCAATTCCAAGTTTGGAGCAGTTAACATTGGTTTGTATCTGTGGTGTTCTTGTATTCGTTTGCCGGCTCTGAAGTGAAGTATGTCATTAATGCGATCCACCGAGCTAGACATTGTAGCAGTAATTTTCTGCAGTGAAAACCTACAAATCTTAAGTCCAAACCATAGGACACGCGAAGTTCAAGGATTGCTCCAAAGCCCAAATTTCGCCTGGTGGGGTAATTAGGGTATTCTGTTGACCGAGCAGAGGTAGTGCGCTTACTCTCTCAAGGAAATACTTGCTGGACTCACTAATTGATCATTAATATCTAATTACATGTGCCGTGAATTCCAGACAGCATGACCGCTATATTTGAAGTATTTGGTCAGCAAAGACGTTTTGCCACTGCCCCTACGTGTAGCAAGTTGCTATTTCTAAAAGGAAAATCTTCCAATAAGTCGTGGATATTTACAACTCTAATGCCTTATTTGGCAATAACTGTTACAGTGAGTCTGCCCGCAGCCGGTAGCCAACGGGATGGGCCATGAGAAAATTTTGAGTGGGCTGCAGAGAAATCTCATCCCCAGAGTATCCTCCCCCAAGCAATTAATCCAGGCTGCACAAGAAACACCAGGCTGCTCAGCCCACATGGCCCCGCCTAGGAACCTCCCCGGCCCACTCACTCCTATACCCCGCAAACTTGTCTGCTTAGTTGCCTATTTTCCGTTTTTCGACCTCATCGTGATTCTGATGTGCCGGCCGGAATCTGTGTAGAGATTAAGGCTTGAAGTCTGGGAAAGCTTGGATTTCTTGGCTTTCTAGTAAGCACAGCCGAACCTCTCTTAGGATTGAAGATTTGCTTACAAGGCAAGATCAGAGCAGGACTCACTGCAGCCACACCCCATTTGAGAGGACTGAGCTAGGCTGATGGCAGATCAGAATAGATCACTGAATGTTCTGTGAGCAAACTCAACTCTGCCTGCTTTGCCTGATTTTGGTATGAAAGTCTGCTTTTTTTATCTAAAAATCTCAATATTTAATACATGGTGTATGTGAGTAATTTTTATTGAGGTTTGCTTGTAAGCAAAAATTTTATGTGAC